>JAAGNO010024751.1:0-25757 GCA_033439905.1 Ceryle rudis
CCCGCCGCCGACGTTTCTCGCAAGTTTCCCGGGCCCCCGGTGCCGCGTCCGTCCCGCCCGCCCCCGGGCATGGCCCGGCCCGGCCCGGCCCGGCCCGCTCCCCCTCCCTCACCGGTGCGGGCGCAGCGGCGGTGCGGGCAGCCCGCGCGGGCCGGGGCGCTGCCGACCGAGTCTCCTCCTCCTCCCCCTCCTCCTCCCCTCCTCCTCCCGCCGCCGCTCCCGCCCTCCGCCCGCGCCCGGGGCGGGGGGGGGCCAGTCCCGCCGCCGGGGCCCGTCCCGGGGCCGCGAGCGCGTGTCCTGTTTCCGTGGGGGATTCCACTGTGCTCTTGGCACCGGTTGTGGGGGGGTTGCTCGTGTGGCGGCACGGGTGGGTTCCTAACCGGTTATGCTTGGGGGGGAGCTCTCCACGAGTGTTTTCACGTGGGAGGCTGTGCACGGCAATGTACACGTGTGCTACGCGTGGGTGCACGTTGGCACCTGGCACACGCGTGCAGGCAGGTGTTTGCCCGCGGGGAAGTTTCAGCAGGCTCTTTTACACAGGGTTGCTCACAACTGTCTGTGTGCACAGGGACGCCTTGCGCAGGCTGTGCACAGACGTGTGTGTGCACACGTGTTTTGTGCAAGTGTTTGCACGTGGTTGTTGCTCACGCGTGCTGGCAGACATGCACAGGAGCAGCGGGCTCAGGAGTGTTTGCATGTGAGCACGGCCGTGCACAGGCACATGCTCGCACATTGTCATGCTCAGACACGTTTGCACATGGATGTGCTGGTTCACAAGTGTGATGCACATGTGGCTGCAGCTGTTTGGCCCACGGCTTCTTTCCAGCTTGGGCCTCTTCAGGGTTTGAGTGCTTCTGGAGCTACTGGGGCCATGGCTGGTGGGCTGGGGGACCGGGGCTGGAGCAAGCCTGACTCTTCTTCCCTGTGTCTGCTCCTGCAGGATTGGCATTGCTGTGCTCCAGATCCATGAGCTGGAGGCTGGAGCTCAGGAGGGTACCTGGGGAACACGGGATGTTCCCATCCAAAGGTCCCCATGGGTGAGCAGGTTCCAGATGGCCACATAGCACTGCCCACCACATCCCCACACATCCTGGCTGGCTCCATTTGCTCCCAGCCAAGTGGCAAAGCCCCAAACCACCATTTTCCTTCAATACGTTTCCCTTTGCTGAATTTTTTTCAGCCCCCCAAAAATAGGAAGTACAAGTGGCCAAGAGGATTTGTGTCCCATGGGACATAGAATTATGTCACGGGACACTGACACCCTTTTCTCTCCCAGCGTCAATCAAAGCAGGGAAAAATAAATCAAATTAAAGCAAAACTGGAAATGCCTGTGCATGTTCTCTCCAAGCCCAGTATTTTTCCACTGGAAACAACCCCAAAAAGCTGGAGGTGGGGGATGCTTTGCTCTCTCATGCCCCTATCCCTGCATTTTGTGCCAGGGAAGCCCAAACAAGGGGCTTCACTTGCAGCTGGTAAAGTGATTTTTCAGGCGGTTTGGCCAGAGCTGTTGGTGCATGCTGGGAGGGGTGCGTGTTTAACCACTCCCAGCACTGAAATGGGCCTTGAAAGACAGCAAGACTTTTTCCAAGTGTGTCTTCACTGTGCTTGGACACGAGCATCTTGGTGACACCATCAAGTTGAAGGATGTATTGCAGTGTCCTGGGATCTGTGAGTTTTGCCCTTGAAAAGATCAAACCTCCTGGGCCCAGGGCATGTCATCTAAGGATGTGGACAGTCACCCATGTTTGTGGTCCATGGACCATCCTCCTGGCACCCTTCCCCTCCAGCTCTGCGTTTCCAGCCTGGTCCAACGTGCCTGGCTGTGCCTAAAGGGCTCCCATCTTCAGGGTGGGTCAGACAGGGGCAGATTGTTGCCCCACACCATGAACTGAGACCTGGAGCCTTGTTTTGTGAGTGGCTGCAGGCACTGGGCAAGCATGAGATGGTATCTGGTAACTCACAGAATGACCCTCTCTGTCATTTTACCAGGCACTAAAGTGAGACTGACAGGTCTGTAATTACCGGGGTCTTCCTTCTTGTCCTTCTATCTGGAGTATTACGTCCAATTCTGGTCTCCCCAGTTCAAGGGGGACAGGGAAATACTAGAGAGAGTCCAGGGGAGGCTACAAGGACGATGAAGGGACTGGGACATCTTTCTTATGAGGAAAGGCTGGGATACCTGGGGCTGTTTAGCTGGAGAAGGTAAGACTGAGAGGGGCTCTGATCAGTGTTTACAAATATGTGAAGGGTGAGTGTCAAGTAGCAGGGGCCAGTCTCTTTTCAGTGGTGCCCTGCGATAGGACAAGGGGCAACAGACACAAACTGGAACACAGGAAGTTCTACCACAAGATGTAGAAAAATTTGACTGTGAGTGTGTCAGAGCCTGGCCCAGGCTGCCCAGAGAGGTCGTGGAGTCTCCTTCCCCAGGGAGATTCCAAATCCACCTGGATCTGTTCCTGTGTGGCCTTCCCTGGGGAGATTCCAAATCCACCTGGATCTGTTCCTGTGTGGCCTTCCCTGGGTGGTCCTGCTCTGGCAGGGGCGCTGGACTTGATGATCTCCAGAGGTCCCTTCCAACCCCTACCCTTCTGTGATTTTATGAATCTTGAAAACTGGGACAACTTTTGCCAGCTTCCAGTCAAGTGGGACCTCTCCAGACTCCCAAGACTATTGAGAGAGGTCCTGCAGTGACATCAGCCAGCTCTTTCAGTACCCTGGGATGGATCTCATTGGGCCCCATAGACTCATGCATCCAGCTGGAGCAGCAAGTTTTGAATAAGTTCAGGGTCAGCTGGGAGTTTTTCATCCCCTCGGTCATGGTCTTCCAACACAGGACTCCAGCAGTCTCAGGGCCCATCACTGGTATTAAAAAACAAGGTGAAGTCATTAAACATCTCCGCTTTGTCTATGTCTCTATTTGTGAGATGACCGACCTCATTAAGTAACAGAACAATGTTATCTCCGATCCTCCTTTTGCTCTTAACACATTTTTGAAAGCTCTTTTTGTTGTCCTTCCCAGTGCGGGCTTGCTTGAACACTAACCAAGCTTTGGCCTCACCAGTCTTCTTCCTGCAGTGGCGAACAGCATCTCTGTAGTCCTGCCGCGTTGCCTGTCCTTGCTCCCAACATCCATATGCTTTCCTTTTCCACCTGAGTCCTAGCAGCAGATCCCAGCACAGCCATGCTGGCTTGACTTCCCACACTGCTCAAACTGTGTTGTGTTGGTGCTCCATGGTGGCACCACCACGGTACCTGTGCTGCAACAGCAGCCGGCCATGTTCCTTGGCCCAGGAGAGCAGGGGCTGCTGATGAGCTGCTGTGGGGAGAAGCTCATTAGAGGCAGAAAGTTAATTATATCAGACATGTCCAGGGAGCAGGTTGTCTTTGGGCCATGCCAAATTGCAGCCATCTGCCATGTCCTTGGGGTTTGGCAGTGCCATGGATGCTCGCCCCTGCCCTGGTCCCTCATCAGGATGTGAAAAAGAGTAAGCAAAAGGAAATGTTAAAGTTCTCTTGATTTAATCTGCTCATCTGCATGCAAACACTTCATTTTCGGTGTCCCCAGACACAGCGCAGGCAGAGCCAGAGTTGCCAACCCCATCCTAGTGCTGCTGACCCCAAGAACTGCCCTGTGCCCAAGGTAGGGGCTTTTCGGGGGGGGGGGGGGAGAGCAAGCAGGGGCCAGCACCATCCTGGGGGCTCGCCAGCGTGCTGAGCTGCTCCCCACGAAGGCAAAATCCACCTGAAGTGACACCCATGCCCTGCCGTTTCTAGAGGGCGCAGGGAGGCAGCGATGGTGGGTGGCAGTGGGGATGGTGGGTGGCACTGATAGGCTGGGCCAGGCAGCAGGGGAGGTTGGAGCAAGTGCCTGCAGTGGGCACTCCAGGGATCCAAGGGTTACGAAGGTGAGAAGTAAAAGGGTTATTTACTGCAAAACATCCTAAAGAGGATGTAGTGGCTGTCCCTTGCAGGGGGTCAGAGGGCAGGCAGTGCCCAGAGCACTGCTGCTCCAGCCCTGGGAGGCTCTGGCTGTGCTGGCCATCACTAGCTTCAGTGCCTCAAGCATCGATCCCATCCCTGCACCCACAGTAAAACCCTCAGGGTTGCACCCTGGCACCATGGGACTTAAGATCTCTCTCCACGGCTGCTTTGGGTGCCGGCAGTGTTCCCATGGTGGCTGTTGCTGCGAGCAATGTTGCATTGGATACACATCTTACTGCCAACCACCATCCCCCCACCCTGTGCCAGGGAAGTTTCTTCCTCCCCAGCTTGGTGCTGGGCTGCTGCCAGGAAGCGCACCATGGTAGCGCATGTTGGTGACCCTTCTGGCTTGCAGGCTGCTTCTCAGGGATTTGCAGCCGTGGACTGGGATGGCAGCGAGGTCCAAGTCCCTTTTGAAGGGTGGGGATGCAGAATTTTTGCCTGCTGTGGTTTTGTAACCTTAAAACAGATGCAAAGAGCATCTCACACTCAAGTCGCTGTGGCAAACACCCTCAATGACCTCACCCCACCACCAGCACAGCTGCTCTGCAGTTCTGGGCTGGGGCTTTGCTGCTGCACTGGCTTCAGTAGCACTGGGCTGCTGGGGGTGGGGAGAAGCCACTGGGGCCCCATATTTGTCCTGCAGCCAGTGCATGGGAAAGGGTCATGGTCGCAGGGGATGTGGGTAGAGGCTCCGAGGAACTGCCCAGGTCCTGGGTGCCTTTTGCAGGAGAGGACCATGGCAATGGCCACCCCGCTGCTCATAGCCCTTTTCCTCTGCCTCACCACTGGCATCCTGTGGGCTGGACATCTCCCATCCTGGCATTGGGCTGGGCACTTTCAGGGCTCCCTGGGCTGGGGTGGGATGGGGAGTGGGGCAGTGTGCCATACAGCGAGGCTTAGCTCCCAAAACAGCTCTGTCGGAGATGGAGGAGACGGAGAGCAACATAGGCACCCTGGAGAAGGAGCTGCAGCAGGGCCGCAGCAGTGCCCACAGCACCAGGCAGAGATGAACGCCAGCTCCCACACTGCTGTTCCACAGAGCTCCCCATCCCACCAGACCCACAGGGGTCAGATCCTGCTGCATCCTGCCTCAACCTGCACCCTCCCTGTGCAGGTTAAACAGGCTGGAGAAGAATCTGGCTCACCATGAGAAATCCAACTTCATAGGTGGCGTTTATGACCAAGCACTTCAGAGGGTTGGTCCTTCTGCACTGCTGTGGCTATTCCCAGCGGGTGCCCATACCCCCCTGGCTCCCTTCATCCCTCCATCCCCGGTGGGAGGTGCAGTGGGCATGCTGAGGTGGCTGACACTTGCCCAAACTGGGTTTCTATCCTCCAAGGACACTTTACAGCAGCAAAGGCTCCTGAGACACAGTTGTTTCAGGGCATCAAAGGGACCCATGGCTACAGGTCCCCAGAATTGTCTGCCATAAATTTGAGGGCTTCTAAAGCTGGAAGGTGGGGGGCTGGGGGTATGGGGGCATTCTGCAGCTGAGAGCCACAATTTCTATCCTGAAGCTCTCCTGATTTATGAAAAGTAGTCCACACATCCCCGTGGTGAGAAGGGAGAAGGGAAACTGTGGCAAGGAGCAACTACCTTGGTCCCCTGTGTGCTACAGCTGGGATGGGAGTGGCTGCTGCTGCTGGAGCCAGGGGATGCTGTGGGGCCACACTGGTGACTGGGCTACCTGTGCTATGGGGGGCAGCCGAGGCAGCATCTTGACCCAATTTGAGCCAGCCAAATGCAGGGTGGACTAACCCATCTCCCTTGTGACTACCAGCACAGGATGTGAAGCTGGTCCACAGCGAGCAGAGCCGGCAGCCATGCTCTGCCTTGTCGTTAGAGAAGGTCCCGCTAGATGGCATGAGGATTTTGATGATGGTCCCAGCTCTGGACTGTGCATGCAGCAGCACTGGCCACAGTGCTGCAGGCCTCTGACGGTGCTGGTGAGTGGTGCTGGTGAGCAGTGTTGGTTAGTGATGCTGGTGAGTGGTGCCATTTATTGGAGCCAGTTAGCAGTCCTGGTGAGTGGTGCTGGTGAGCCAAGGAGCCCCCTGAGGGGATGTCCTGGAGGGGACATCTGAGCCCCCTTGGGAAGCTGCTGACAGGGACTTCACAAAGGATGGGAAGAAGCGAGGGTTCTCCAGCTCCATCCCCCCAGGCTCTTTGGTGCCGGCACAACTGAGGGCTCGTGAGTGGGGCACTCTCCAACCACCCCCAATCCCTGGTTTTCACCCACAACAGCACCCCACCAAAGTCCTCCTGCTCACCGCAAAGCCAATGGTATGGAAGGAACCCACAGCCACGGGTCAGTGGGCAAATGGGCAAGCAGGGCTTTGACTTGGCATCGTGTGGATGTGCCAGGGCAGGGGAGAGGTAGGAAGGAAGTGAACCAGTAACTCATCTTTCCTCCCACTCTCACTTGGGAAGGCAGATGCTGAGCAATGCTCCTCAATGCGACCAAATGATTTATCTGGATTTAAGCAGAACAGCCTGTGGGAAATAAATCTTGAGGGCAAAGTGCAGAGTCTGATACCACAGGTTGGATCCGGTGAGTCAGCCCCAAGCCCCTGGTGTATCCACACATGCTGGACTTAACCCAGAAATGCACCTGTAGTTTTGGCTTTTGTGGTGCCTGAGATTCTGAGCTGGGTATCCCACTCTGCCTGCCAGGATGCAGAGCAGAACAACAGCACGGTGATGCTGGCATGGCCATGAGTCTGCCTGTGGCGACAGCAGGGTCCACACTGTCCTCAGGCTTGTAGCTTGTGGAATGCACCAGCAAGGTGCCATTTGCTTGTTTCTGGTCCAGTGGCAGGGAACCGGGCATCACTGGACAGACTCACAGGGTGCCTTGCTGCCTGTCTCTGCCTTCCCGTGCTGCTCTGCTGAGCAACATTTCCCATTCTGGCTGCTTCCCAGGGCTGATTCTGGGCCATAAAGGAAGCCGCTGGCTATTGTTCTTTGTTCCAGGCACAAAGGGCAGCCAGCTCCGCTGAGTTTCCATTGCTCCCGCTGGTGGCCAGGACAAAAGCCCAGCCTGCGGAGGCCATGTGCCCTTGCCTTCCAGCCCACTGGGCATTGCAGTGCCTCCAGCTCGCAGCCGCACTCCTGCGGCGTGGCGATGAGCTGTGTGTGGCTCATTGCTCCAGTGGCTGACTTATGCTGTTGAATAAGAGGCCTGGGGGTTTGATGAGGTGCCAAGTGCCCAGCTTGTCCCCCATGAGCCCCACCCCAGTGGGAGAGCCGCATCCCATCTGTGGCAGCTCCAGCCCCCCCAGTTGCCCTTGGTATGTGCATTCCGTGCCCCTTCTCCTCTTCTTGAGATTTTTGGGGCTCGCAGCATGAGTCATGCCAGCTGCCGATGCCTCCTCAATATGTGCCCATGCTGGCACGTGAATACACCTTGTTCCAGTATCCAGTGGCACTTGGAAAACAATTGCTTGGTGGTGGTTGCCTCCTGGCAGTGGGAACACAACACCTGTGGGGCATGGTGGTCCCTGTGGAGCTGAGCCCATTGGGGACCAGTGGGACATGGAAGTCTCCAGGGAGCTGAGCCCATTGCTGGCAACTGAGGGCAGAAAAAACACTTTTCCCATACTGCTGTGCCAGAAATGGGGTCAAACCACTCCCCCAGGTCCCCTGGGAGTGCAGGGTGGGATCCAACCTCCACAGTGCCCCACAGTGCCAGGGCTGACTCGCCCAGCCCTGGGGCACTGCAGGCGGGAGAAGGGGGAGCTGGCCCAGCTAACCTCCCCAAGAAGAAATAATCCTGTTTACCTTCCCCTGTGCCTTATCGGGCAGGAGGCTGGTGCCAAGCTGCTGAAGGAGGTTATGCTGTCCTTTTTTCACCAGGAAAGGCATCTTGGTGTAACCACAGTGCCTTCAGGCTCCAGTTCCAGCCCTGGCTCCAGGGCCAAAGCTCTGGAATGACTGCAAATCCACCAAATTTGGGGGACACAAGCAGCCAGGGAAGAGACTGATTTCATTTGGGAATGGAAGGTTGGGGGCAGACTATGGCTCCATTTTGGCACTTGGCTGCCAGGGAGAAGCCAAACCTGGTTCCCATATCCCCACCCAATTTTCCCCCAGACTTCCCTGACATCATTGCAGGTTTATTTGCAAAGCTGAGCCTAAACAAATAAGTCGGGTTAATTGCTCACTCTACAGTTGAGTTTTACAGCCCTGGCACCTGGTGAGTTGCTGTTGTCATTGCTGCCCAATGGAGAACCCCCAACGTGCAGTTTGGGGGAACCCACCGCTCCATTTGATGCATTTTTGAGAGCAAGACTGAAGGAGGTGGAGTGGTGGTGATGGGGGAGTAGAAGCACCAACAGATTCCTTGGGGTCCCCTGGGATCACCATCCTCTGGGGTTCACAAGGCTGCCAGTAATCCTGATGGGGGACCTCTGTGTATCTCCTCCCACCAGCACTGGTCTGCTTCCTCATCCTCACCTTCCGCCTCCACCCGTAGGAGCTGGGCTGAGCCCTGCTCCCATTTGCACCTATCCTGGGAGCACTGTCGTCTCCCAAGGGGCTTATAGTGGGGGTCTCAGTATCCTGGGCTGGGGCTGTCACTGCTTGGCAGCAGGGCAGGCACTCGCTTGCCCTCGGCTTCCCACAGTGCTGGGGCACCTCTGCCCCTACTTGCCTCACCTTGTCTGGCAGCAGCCTGGTGGGATGTGCCCTCGCCTGCTGGAGCCTGCCCATCCTACCGCCACACTGCTGTGCTCCTCCAGAACACTCCTCACCCGCCACCAGCACCAGGGCCTTGAAGGGCTTTGGGGAAGTTTATGGGATTTTAAGGAGCTTTTACGTCTTTAGGAGCTTTTAAGAACATTTAGGGGTTTTAGGAACTTTTAGGGGTTTTAGGAGCTTTTAGTATTTTGAGGAGCTTTGTGTGTTTTCAGGAACTTTCAGAGCTTAGTGGAACTCCCCAGCTTGAGTAATAAACCCTTAGCAAGCTGAGTGAGTGCTGCTGGCAGGAGCCCAAGGGCAAATGTCCCTTGTGAGGGACAACACAAGGATTTCCTCCCTCTCTGTGCTCAGCCAGTGTCTTTGAAGGCAGCAGCATGGCCTGACGCCTTACAGATAATCCCAACGACATCAACAAGTGCAGACATCGACCTAAAAATAACTCCTGATAACGTCAAGTGGAGACAAAAGGCTTTTTGTTCCATAAACATCGTCAAAAAGATGGCCTAAAATGTCCTTTTCTCACTGGAATGCGGGGTCACATCTGACACCCCCACCTCTAGGAGGGTCTGATCCTGCAGGTGCTGCTGCCAGGTTTAGCAGCATTATTCCAGGGAGGTGGATTTACGTCGTTTCCCGAAGGAGATGGTCAGGATGACCTGCAGTGGGAGGCTTGGCTTGCCGTGATGCTTCTGCAGCTCCGGCTGCCATCAGTGTGCATTTCAGAGCTGGCTGCTTTCCTGATGGCATGGGGACGGTTGGACTTCAAAGACAGCCGTGTTAGCCATGGTTTGGCCGCGTGAGCCCGCGTGAGCCGCTTCCCATGGGAACCTCATCCTGTGGGAGCCTCTTCCCATGGGACATGGGGAAATTTGAGGTTTGGAGTTGGAAATTAAACCAAGCTGGGGGGTGCTGTGAGTGTGTGGGATGTCCCCTGCACTGGGTGTCCCAGCATAGCCATGTGCTGCGGCCACCTTTTATCTCCATCACCTTCCCTGCTGGAGCGGAAGGTTGCTTCCACCCTTCCCCCAGCAGAAAGAAAAGTCTCATTCAAGCCATTGAAAATATCTGCAAGAGCAACTATTTACCCAGGGCACTTCCCGGAGCCCTCCCTCCTCTCTCTGGCTTTCTCCTGCCCGGCTGCTTTTCAGGGCGCACAAAGGGTTGGCACAGCTGGACGTGGCCGCTGCATGGCAGCGGCTTTGTCGGCCACTGCAGCTCCCATCACTGTTGTGATGCTTCCAGCCTCAGCTCCCACCACTGCTGCAGGGTCCCAAGGGTGAGGGGCAGGGTCCCCAGCTCCAGCCTTGGGATGGGAGCTACACGGCCTGGCCAAGGGGTTGTATCCAGGCTCTTCACCTCCCAGCCCACCTCCTTCCAGGATGTGCCATGGGGGGCATGTGGGACCCCCTCCACAGCTCTCCCCAGTTCAGGGCCTGAGCTCCTTGCCCTGATTACCTCCCTTGTTTCCTGTGGGAGCAGAACAGGGTTGTCTGGGACACTCTGTCCCAGCTGCTTTCCTATTAATTGTTATTTTTTAACCCTGTTTGCAGCCAGGCGTTGCAGCCGCCTCGCTCCAGCCCTCACTGGATGACCGTCAGCCTGGAACTGAAGGGCGGCGGCATGGGGTAGGTACCCCGGCTCCAGCTTGTCCCCAGCCGAGGTCCCGAGCCCAGTCCTGGTCCTGGTCCTGGCCTCGGTCTCGGCGACGGTGCCGGGCGGGGTGATGCATTCCGGTGTTCCCAGGTTGAGCCAGGCAGATCAGACCCGGGCAGGTGCCGTGACCGTGGGTTGGTGGCCCCGCAGCGATCCCGGAGGGTCTCGGGGTGGTCCCAGTCCCGCCCCGCTGAGTCACCGCCTGCCCGAGGGGGGGACGGGGCGGGGCGGGGCGGGCCCGTTTGTCCCTCTGCGCCGTGCCGCGCCGAGACCAGCCGAGCCGGGCTGGGCTGTGAGGTGCCGAGCCGAGCGGTGCGGTGCGGTGCTGAGCCGGGGCAGCGCCGAACCAACCCGAGCCGAGACGAGCCGGGGCAGCGCGCCCAGCCCGACCGGGCACAGGTATCGGGGACGGCTGGGAGCGGCTGAGACGGGGAGGGGAGGGAGGAGGAGGAGAGGGGTCCAGTGTTGGCTTTCGGGGTCCCAGAGGCCACGGTAAGGGGCGCTTCCTGCCGTGCCCTTACTGGGGATACCGGGAGGGAATGCTGCGGGGTCCTCCGTGTGGGCGGGGGCAGGAGGCACCCAGTCGGTGCGGGGGCGAGTGGGGTGGGCATCTGTCACCCCTGCGACCAGCCCAGCAAGACTGGGGTTCTGCGTGGCTGGGATTGGTGCCACTGGGAAGCACCCTGTGTTCCAGTCCAGTTGGCTGGCAGAGCAGGAAGCAACCTGTCTAGATGGGGCTAAGGGGACATTTTGCCTCCCCATGCCTGCGCGGTGGATGCGACGCCTCGGTCTTATCAGGGTCCGAAGCCACGGTGAAGGCTCCATCCCTTCTAACTGGGGCTTGCCCTCGCCTGCCCTGCCCTGGAGCCAGGCTGAATTCCCGGGCCTCGGAGCCACGAAGACCCCTGAGCTGCCTGGCACCAGCTGCTCTCAGCACAGCTGAGTCCTCTCTGTAGCTGCTGCTTCTTCCCACCCTGGGGAAACCACCAGTGCACCCCATTCCTTCTCCTCTCTGCTCCTGGCAGAGGGTGCAGCATCCTTGCAGGACTGCCAGCATGTCTCGACAGGGTGATATCCCTCCCCAAAAATGCCTCTTGGGGGATTCTTCTTCCAACATCTCAGCTTGCTGCTGCCAGTCCTGGCACGCAACTGCGGGATCCTCAAGGGGGTCCCTGCCCACAAGCTGCCTGAACTGCCCCTCTGGAGGGATCAGCAAAACCCAGTAACACCAGCTGGAGAATTGAAATGAAGTCTCCTGGAATAACCTCCTGCCAGGAGCCAGTCCAAATGGCTGTTGAGGAGGGAAGGCAGCCAAAGCTCGTTTCATGGTCTGAGGGCTACAGCAACCCCCCTCCAAGTTCCACCGCCAGTGGGGAGCCAGGAGTGTTTTGGAGATTGTGGGGGAGCAACTCCTTTAAGCCTGGGACCACAGCCACAGTGGGTTTTGCTGTGCCCCTTGCTGGGTTCGCAGCTCCCATATAAATTAAGCTGAGGACTAAAAATGCTGCATACTTGGTTGCAGGCCAGCTCTTAATCCTGCAGCCCAGGGGCTGCTATTCACAGAGCAACAGGTTTGCAAGCAACTGCATCCTACTCAGACAGGGACTCCCTGGGCTGGCTGTCCCTGCACCTTGCAGTGGCACCCATGGGTGCCAGAGGGACAGAGTGCTGCAGGGTTTGCAAATGGTGGGTTGGATGTCTCCCAGCGTGCCAGCACCCGCTTGTACCAGCTGGGCAGCAGCCTGTCAGCACCTGTTTTTCGAGAGGGCTTCAACCCACCAACTCCTTTCCCATCAGTTCACCGACAGCTGGTGTTTGGCAGGAATGTGGGGAGGGGGCTGTGGCCTTTTACCTGGCACCTCACATGCTGCAGACTTTATTCTGTCTGTGCTTGGCTTTTCCGCAGCTGGAAAAGCCTGCTGGGATTGTGTTCACCCTCATTGGGCTCCAGGTTGGCTGCTTTCTGTGCCAAATGCCTAGGAGCTTGATTTGGGGTGGTCCTGGGCTGCTCTGCACTGCCTTGTACCTTCCTTGCCTGGCACTTATGGCACAGCCAAGCAGTGGGGACTTTGCTCATGTGGAGGGGGATGAGACCTGGGAGGGGACAGGATGTTTTAGAGCCATTTAAGACCCAGGGGGTGGTTTGGGTGGAGGAAAGGTAGAAGCTGACCCATAGAAGGAGGCCAAGGGGTCGCTTACAAAGAAGGCTGAGCAGTGGGAGTGCACCGTAAGGATGGTTACCCATACCCCTCGAGACCGGTGACATGGTGCAGGGTGCTGGGAGAGGACAACCCACACCATTCTCATTTCACAGCAGCCACCAAATTTCCACAGGCATGTGTGGTCTTTCTGGACTGTTTGAAGCCCATGCTGAAGACATAGGCTTTTCATGTCACCAAGCCAGGGCAGGCCAGGGCCTGGAGGAAGTGCTGGTTTAGTTCACTGTGGTATTTCTGGCTGTGATGTTTTTTTAAGAAATGGAAATTAAAAAAAAAAAAAATCAACATTACAACACAGCTTCAAGCAAAACCTCCACCTTGAGAACCTCTGAACACCGGCAATCTGCTTGTGATAGCCTCGCCTCAGCTCTCCCCATGCCTGCTCGGAGAGGGATGGTTGGCAGTAGCTGGCGTAGGGCGGATCTGGCAGGGAACAGTGCCGCTCCCCTGGCAATCTTTATCGGCTCTGGCTTTGTCTTGTTGTAAAACTCAGCTCGCGGGTGGGTGGGTGCTGGGTGTTGTGTGCAACCCCACAGCCCGCGAGAAGTCGATCCGGCAGCGCAAGCCTGGTCGAGCCAGGCTGCCGGCGTGCACAGCTGCCGCTCGGCTCTTCGGGCACTGACAAATGCGCCGGGTCGGACCCTGCCGCCCACCGGTGACGGGAAAGGCTCGCATGCCGATGCCCTGAATAACATGTGGGTTGGCCCCTGCATGCACGGGCCACTGGCCAAGGACAAGGGCACTTTGTGAAGCAGATAGGTGACCGATGCTGGGGTATCCCTTCTGTGGAGAGGGTCCCTACCCCAGGGTCCCCACCTCCTCAAGCAGCTCCAGCCCCAGGGCACATTGTCTGTGATCCCTACAATGTGGCCTGGTCATGCAAAGCTGTTCTGCCTCTCGGGGAGCCTCTCCTGCCTGGCCTTACCCTGCCTCAGTATCCCCATCCAGTCCCCAAGTCCTTGTCTGGGTAACAGGCCATGGGTGACAAGCTGTGGGCTCATTAGCACCTCAAGGAATAGAGTGTTGGCGTATTTTCCTAACAGACCTGGAAGGAGAACAGAGATAAAAGCCCCTGGATCTCCCAGTTTCCGGTGTTTGTTTGAAGCATCAGAGCATCTTCCCTTGTCCTTGGGAAGAACGTCACATCCAAAAGCCCTGTGTCACCTCTGAAAGCTTAAATACCTGCTGCTGAGTCACCCGGAGAACAGTATGGTGGCAGTAAAAGTGTATGTGTTTTTCTAGTTTTGGGGTTTTTTTTCCATTTGCCTCCAGGTTTAGAAACTGCAGTATTATTCCTTGGCTTTTCTCTCAGAGATCAGTGTGTACTTTTAAAGGGAGGATACAATGTGATGCCCAAGACTGAACCTCCCCCTGTGCTGGAGGCAAGGGAGTCTGCTCCAGAGGCTGCGCAGCCCCAGCAGTGTCCCCGCCACCTCTTTTTACATCATCTGGCTGAAAGAACTCTTGGAGCAGGTAAAGCCACCCTGCCTTAGGGGTGGTGGAGGGGAGGTAGGGTTGTGCCAAAGATGGTCTCTTCTTGGTCACCGTGCTAGCGTGGGGCTTTTGAAGACAGGTGACATTAGGGAGATGCTGCAGTGGCAGTGGAGACAGGCAGCATTGCCACCTGTACCCAAGGGTGGCAATGCCACCATGTGTCCCCACTGCTGCCCAAGAATGGGAAGATGAGAGAGCAGGATCCAGCCCTGGTGTGGGCTCAGTGCATCTGGATCCCTCCAGGGCTGCTTATCACCAGCATGGATGGGAACTGTTTCCCCCTGCAAAACCATTTTCAGGGGATTTTCTCTCGCTATTGTTCAGCTCAGGAAACAGCAATCGACGTCGGGGTGAGGAGGACCATATAGGGCTTGGAGGGGAAATACCAGCTTCCCCACCCACGTCCCCATAGGGATTTCTGGTCCCGGTTGAGTAACGGCTGAAAGGGGCTGATCGCGTCCTCCAACCACCTCAATCAAGTCCCATTGGAGCCAGTGCAGTGGGATGGGCTGAAGCCTTGCTGGAATTCAGCCGTTCCCATCTGGAGGGGATGCTCTCTGGGCACACCAGCCCTGTGCCATCATGCTGCAGTTGGCATTTGTGTGCCACTCCATTGCCACTGGCGTTTTGCCACCCCAGATCTGTCCTTGTTGGATACACCTGCATGATTGCCAAGTGTGAGGCAAAGGCACCGAGATGGCTGCCCCGGTCACATCCAGCTACTGCTGCCAAGTCATGCCTGTGCCGAACCCTCCCAGCCCACACCAGGAAACCTTGTTAGCGCCACACTCAATTGTACCCATGGCAGCCAGTTAATTAACAACCTGAAGCCTCCATCTTTTGTTGATACATTGCTGCAGGAAGCAGACGGGGAGGGACTGTGGGTGAGCTGTGCCCGCAGTGACAAACCAGCACAGGATGTGCCTGGGATCCATGCTGGCTGGAGAAACTTCTGGGAGAAAACTGTGCTGGTGAAAGAAACCTGCTAATAGGGACACTGAGCTTTCAAGAAAGCGATTTTCCCCCTGCCTTCCCATCTGATGACCCTTGAGTGCCTGGGATTGCTTGTGAGCCTTTGCAGGTGATGCTGGTGGGTGTCCTGACAAAAGGACAAATCCTGACAAGGATTTGTTCCCTCGATGGGTTTTGAGAAGAATACTTTGAGAACAGCATAGGAGTGGGATGCAGTGGTGGCAAACTGGGTGACAGCTTGGCTCTGAGCACTGACAAATGTTCAGCTCTGCTGGCTGGTCCAGCCACCCCCAGTAATGCTGTCCTGTCCTGGCGGGGCTCCCGCTGGTTGCTGGACCTTGACAGGATGGGTCCCACCAGCCTCCGCCCGTTGCTGGGGTGACAGCAGGGTGAGGAGGAGGTGAAGTTCGGTGCATTGCAGTAGTACCAGAGATGCACTTTGTGGTGTGGGGAAGGTAGAAAGCATGATGGGAAGGGCTGTGGGTGTGAAGGCTGTGGCTGGGTGGGATGAATGGGTGCATTGCCACTGGCCTGGGTGGAGGTCACAAGAGCCCCAGAAGCATATAAAGATGAAGAAAAGGGTAGTGGAGCAGAGAGCAAGATGAAGGATGGGGAAGGGGGATGTGGAGGACTTTGCCCGGCTGGTCATGAGGGGCAGAAGAGGCTTTGGCAGCCATGGTTGCTGCATCGGCATCTCTGGGAAGAGCCTGGGAGAGGCCGCTTCTGCCAGGCTGAAATGACAGCAGAGTTTGCAACCTGCTCAGCTCCTCATCTAATCTACAGAAGCTGAAAGCACTGGAGAAAATAATTTTCAGGCCGGCGAGTTAGGAAACAACCATTTCCTTCTGTTCCTATCGCTTGTGATAAGAAGCCAAGACCTGAACTGAGATGTGAAGCAGGGAGTGGAAGAGGGGACCCTTCCTGTGGTGAATCGTTGGCCGTTGGTGCCTGTGCCAGGGTGATGGGGCAGCCTCTCCATGCCAAGAGCCCCGGGACCCAGCTGCCGTTCTCACCATCCTTCCAGCCCCACAGCTGGGTGGGGTGCCCAGTGCTTGTGGCTCCTCCTGGTGGCAGAGGCACCGGGGAGCTGGCTGTGACCACCGGCTGGTGTCGCACCGGCACAGCCTTTGCTCTCAGTCCCCTGACTCTCATGGTTATGGGTGATATCCATATACTCACATGGTCCCTTTCCTTTGTACTCTTCCAGGCTCTGCTTTCACCTTGGAGGCCAGGCCAAAGCAGAGAGCCACCCAGGATGAAGGTCCTCCTTCTGCTCCTTCTCTCCCCACTTCAAGGTAGACTGCCCCAACCACATCCTGTCCTGGGGCAGTGAGCCAGGTTTGGGCTGCTAGAAGTAATTAGAAGTCATGGAAAATTATCTGGAGGGCACTGAGGGGCATTTGCAGCCATGGGTTCCACAGAGGTGAAATGTCTCATGAGCTGACATGCCTCTAGTGGTGTCTCTAAGGCAGGATGGATCCTTTCCAGGGAAAGGAGATGGTCTCCATCAATCCCTTCTGGGGATGGAGAGGTCCTCTGTCAATCTCTGCTGACGTCGGTTGTGGCACCTGGGAGAGGATGGCCCCAAGAGATGGGAGGTCCTGCTGCGCCAGGAGCCCTGGTGAATCCTTCCAGTGTGGCCATGGGGACACCAGGGAGGTGGCCAATGTTATGCAGCCTGTCCAGGACAGGGTTGGGATGTCTGAGGCAGAGAGTGCACTATGCCACATGTGGTAGCCTCTGCAGGGGTGCAGTGTGTGCTGGGGGTGGCTGCCCTTCTGGCTGAACTGGCATCTCCATGTGTTTGTGCAATGCAGGGGTGGGAGCCAGTGGCCACCGGGAAGAGGACTTCCGCTTCTGTGGTGACAGAAACCAGACCCAGAACAGCTCCATCATCTACGAGCATGGCCCCGCCACCATCTCCGTTGAGAACACGGCACAGGCGCTGATAATAAAAATGCCCTTTTTGCCGAACAGGAGAAACTCTTACTACAAGTATAGCTTGCCCCCCGTTTTGGGCAGGTACCGCTTCTGCATCTACTGGTTCAAGGCCAACAGGACCCTGAGGATGGCCTACGGGAAGCAGAGCTTCCTCCTGGGTGGCGATCCATCCAGCAGGATCATCAGAGGGAAGGAGCGTCAGAAGACTGAAAGAACCAGCACCTCCATCTTTAATGTGTCCTATATCTCAAAGGGTGGGAAGAACACCTCCCTTGACAGTGCATCTGAGTACTTCTTCCCTGGTAAAGGCAATTTATCATTATTTTAATGAAATGAAGCGTTCGTTTCATCCCCAGCCCATTCTCTATCCCTCAGCAGAGCGTTGGTATGTGCTACAGCGTGGTAATGTGAAGGGTGATGGAAGGGGACATAGCCCAGAGGCAGCCCCTGGTGCCCAGCCTTCCTAGAGATGAAGAAGGAGATTTTCAAAAGTGTTTTTCCCCCTAAAATCTTGGGAAACCATGTGCTTTGCAGAGGTCTCCAAGGGTCCTATCTAGGCACCTAACTAGCTTCAGCCAGCCTGGTCCAGATCGTCTCAGTGGCAGGAGAAGCCCTCTGGGTCAGGGTCTTCATCAGCTCCCTGGGCTTGGGGTCACCTTGAAACCTTCTGCTTTCTGCTCCCACTGGGGCTGTGCCTGGTTGGTCCAGGGCACAGGGAAGCTGGCTCTGCCTGTGCGTTTCATGATGTTTCCTTTCCTGTGCCTGGCAGCCTCTCCAGAGAGCATGCCCATCTGGGAGCAAGACGTGGAGGAGCAGCTCACTGCCTTGGACAGCCTCATTGCTCAGCCCCCGGCACTGGCCATGGGAGCCACGGAGCAACAGATGCTTCGTCGGTGAGTTCCCAGCTCACACTGTTCCCACTGCTTCTGATGTGGTGCCCACTGCGTCCTGCTCACTGCACCCCTTCCCTGGCAGCAAACTTGGGGAGCTGGAGAAGACACTGGCCAAGGTGGAGCTTGAAGGGCAGAACCAGACCTTTGGCAAAGCCACCGTGCATGCAACTGTCCTGAGGGTCCAGCCCACTCAGGCTTCTCGGCACCTGGCCTTTGCTTCCCAAAGAGAGGTGGGTCCTGGGTGGCCTTCCCGGGTGGTCTTAGCCCACCGGCATCCTCTCCCCACCACTCTCCTGATGAGTCTTTTGTTGCAGGAGGGTAGAGAGGTCCATGGATTCACGGTGGACCTGCCAAGCAGCCTGTTTGTGATGGCAAAGGAGAAGGAGGAGCTGGTGGAGCACAGGGTTCTCCTCATGGACATCAACAGCCAGACAATGTTCCAGGTAAGGCCTATGCCTATGGCGTGATGGTGTCTCAGCATGTGGTACTGGGCAGCAGGGATGCTGCCCAGACCAGGGTGCTGGTGCTTCCTCAGAGATGCTTTAAAGATGAGCTAGAAGCTTGATGGGGAAAGAGACACGAGACCTTCTTGGGGACTCACCTGCTTCATGCCTGGCAGCTCTCCCTTCTCACACTGCCACTGCCTCCTCCTCTCCAACAGGATGAAAACAGCAGCCACGTCCTAGGTGACAAGGTGGTTGGCATCTCCTTGGTGGATACAGTGGTGGCCAACCTCTCTGACCCAGTGGTTCTCACTTTCTTCCATGACCAGCTGCCGGTAGGTGGGGAAACAGCCTTATCAAACCTGACTCTACCAGGAATGGAGGGACAAGGAGGGCTCAGGCCCTGCCAGCTTAGATAGTGGTCACAACCCAGCAGGTCTGTTCCCTTGGCCTGCCTGTGCAGGGTCTGCTACATTTTCTGGGGCTGTATCATGATCATGGCTTCACTGTGTGTGCTGGTGGTGGTGCTGTCTGCGTCTGTTCAGGAGATGCTGCTTTGTAGATGTGTCACCTCCAATGCAATCTCCAGGGCTGGGAGACACTTTTTGTTAGCAGTCCCTTGGCTCATTCATGGCCGTGTCAGGTGCCTGCTCAAAGCTGAACTCCTTGTTTGAAAAAGGGGACCTGGGAGGAGGTATCTGCTCTGAGAGCTGCCAAGAGAATGGTCTCTGCCTGGAGCCCACTCCCATGATACAGGACAGTTTGTCTTCTGAAACCATCTCACCTCCTGCCCCATGTTCTCCTACCAAATATGCTGGCTGGGGCCACAGACCCACAGCTGCATCCTGGTCAGGGCCCATGGTTTTGTCATTGCAGAGGAACATGACCCCGCTATGCGTCTTCTGGAAGGAGGACACTGCAGGTGAGTGTCCTGCACTTGCCTGTGAAGCTGGGTGCTGCTTTTGCTCCTTTTGCAGGGTATTGTAGATCTACTAGTATGGGTTCAAGTCGCTCTGCACCTCCCTTCCTTGCCCCATGGGGTTGATTTCAGGTTTCCCCCTCCATAGCTAACCTAAGAGCTTTCTCCCTCCCTAGGGATGGGTCCCGATGCTGAGGGTGCTCTGTGAGTGTGTGTGCTTGGCATGGGATGAGCTGGGACCCTCACTTTTTTCCGCTCCCATGCCACGGACACCTCACTCTGAAAATCCACAAACCAGAAGCAGATGTTCCTGCTGCTCACCTGATGCTCTCCCTTTCCCTTGCTCAGCCAGCTCTGGGAGATGGGACAGCTACGGTTGTGCAACATCAATGGGGGGCAGCCAGACGGACTGCAGATGCAACCACCTCACCTACTTTGCCGTGCTGATGGTGGGTAGCACCTTCCCACAACTCTCTACATCATTGCTGCTGGCTGTTCTTCACCAACTCCTGTTCCTTCTCCTCAGGTATCCTCCCCAGAGATCACCTACATACACAGGGATTACCTGAGTATCATAACCTACATTGGCTGCTTGATCTCAGCTTTGGCATCCATTTGCACCATCTTCTTCCTCTACTTCAGGTACAGTCTGACAGTTCACCTCATGCTCCCTGTCTGTGTCCTGTTCATTGCCAGTACACCTGGGTGACTGCAAGGTCTCTAAATGCAGCTGGTGGCCTGGCTAGAAGCATGATGAGCCATGCTTGAAGAAAGCAAAGTTCTCCTCTCCAGAAACTGCTTCATTGGTTGGGTCTCCTGCAGGGTCCTCACAAACACTGTCTATTTTCAATAATTTTGGAAAATCAGCTTGGTTGTTGTGAAGGATCTGGCGAGCAGAAGCCTGCAAAAATCTTTTCAAGGGCCCGGTGGAGAATATGAGTGTCTTCTTCCGAGTCAATGTTACTGATCCTATGTGTATGATTCAGAGATGAAATGATACCATTCCCTACCCACCCATGACCTGAAATGCAGAGTCAGCTTCAGGACCTGAATTTGCACATGTAATGGGCAGTCATACCTGTGGGGTTGGGTTCTCAGCCCCTGACACCACCAGAGGGTCTCCTGGCTCTTCGGGCTGGGGCGAGTTGCCCCATGGGGAGTGTTGTAGGGTGGGCACCAAGGTTGATGGCCAGGTGTGGTGATGAGGTCTCTGTTCCTTGATTCTCCAGAAGCAAGCAGCGAGACCAGATCACGAGCATGCGCATCCACATGAACCTGCTGGGTGCCATCTTCCTTCTGGATGTCACCTTCCTTATTTCCGAGCACTTGGCTTCCAGCAGCAGTGAGGCTGTCTGCAGAGCCGGGGGGCTGTTCCTGCACTTCTCCCTTCTCAGCTGTCTCACCTGGATGGGCATCGAGGGCTACAACCTCTACCGGCTTGTGATTGAAGTCTTCAATGCCTACCATGACCACTTCCTCCTCAAGCTCTGTCTGGTGGGCTGGGGTGAGCATGGGAGAGGCAGAGGTGCCCTGAGGGCAGGGGCTATGGGGTGGAGGGGCAGCTAGGTAGGTCTTTCCCTCCATATATGGTGCCAGGACGGGGATGGAGACATAGCAGTGGGGGAGCAGATGTTTGAAAGCAGAGGGGTCTCTCTGTTGAGAGGCTTGATGGAGAAGGAGACTTGATTCCTGAGAGCAGAAGCTGGTGGTAGAGCAAGGGTGGGTCACCCTGGGGGTCACCCAGCAAGGAAGGCCTGTGAGAGCCACTGTTTGGGGTCTTTATCTAGTAATGGGATCCTCTCTTTCTGAAAGAAATATGCAGGACAGCCCAGCCCAGAGAAACAGGCTTGACACAGGAAGCACCCACACATCTCTGCTGTGCTTTGGGCAGGACGCCATGGTAGGAAGATCTCATGATCCTTTGTGGCCCAAAATTCCATGGCCCTGGGAACCCCAGATGAGCTCACTTCCAGGCCAGGGCTTGTTCCAGGTGTCCTTGTTGCACCCTCTGCCCTCAGTTCCCCCTTGGGAGCAAAGGGGGTACAAATGGTTTTTTTTGTACTCTATATGGGGGGAAAGGGGTGACAAGTCCTTCCAGAAAGTCCAAGGGCCAGAGACTAGAGCGGCTGATTCGCTTTATTCTTGCCACCCAGGACTCCCCTTCTTCTGCGTGAGCCTGATCTTCCTGGCTAGCTGGACAAACTATGGCCCCTTCTCCATTCCTGTCTATGAATCCATTGGTGGCAAATCCACTAATGCAACCATGTAAGTGATGGGAAATGGGTTGCCCGGACCATGGTCTTAGATAAAGTCAAGGCAACTAAACCTTCACCGTGTCCTACAGACTTTCCTCAGCACACCAGTGGCTTTTCTGGGGCTTTGTGCAGGGTGGTGGTGGGGGAGGATCCGCCCTCCAGGTTTAACTAAGCTGGGCGCTGGGTTTGCACATACCTTTGTGCTTCCCACAACCCCTCCAACTCATGTTCCCTTGGGATGACAGAGCATAACCCTCTGCCCTTTCTCCTCCCTTCAGATGCTGGATCACAAGCCCCTTGATCCATAACATCGTGAACCTGGGTTTCTTCAGCCTGGTGTTCCTCTTCAACTCAGTCATGCTGGGGGCCATGGTCCGGGAGATCCTCCGGCAAAACAAAAAAGGCCACAAGCTCAAGCATGTACTAGCCCTCTTTGGGCTGAGCATCCTGCTGGGCATCCCCTGGGCACTGGTCTTCTTCTCCTTCACCTCTGGTGTCTTTCGCCTTGTCTCCCTCTACATATTCACCATCATCAACTCCCTCCAAGGTGAGCCTGGGGTGCTGGGCTCCTCAGAAAGACACTGGGGCTTTCATGGGATATTGGTGGGGTGGTTACAGGGTATGAGAGGAACCATTCTTGGCAGGCTGCTTGGCTCGCTCTCACCTGCTGTTGATCCCTCAAAGGGGTTCTGACACCCTTCCTTCCTCCTCTCCCAGGTTTCCTCATCTTCCTCTGGTACTGGACCATGGTGTTGCAGGCAAGAAAGTCGCCTGACTTGCAGAGCAGCTCTGACAGCGTCAAACTGCAGCCCAACAGCAGCCAGAGCCACCTTGGCTGAGCCCTGTGATGGCCACTCCCCACTGTGCCGGGGCTTCCCAAGCGGAGGACAGCCGTGAGAAGGACCAACACTGTCTGCTTTGCTACTGCACCCACCTCTTAGGGCTACCTGGAGCCCGGGGAGACCCGTAGCAGGGCTGGCCACCCCAGGCCCCTCACCTCTGCTGGCCCCCTCTCCAATTTCCTCACCCACCACATCCCACCAGGAAGCAGCTCTTCCCTTAGCTTGGTATCCTTGGGGCAAGAGGGAGGGATGGCCGCCTGCGCAGTGGGGGCTGCCAAAAGCAGAAGGGGTAGGAACGGGGTCCCCAGTGCCACTGGATGTCCCCTCCCCTACCCCAAGGCCAGGGATGATGGGTGGAAGGGCTCCATCTTCAGCCCTTGCTGGTGGTCACTGAGGAGGTCTTTCCCCAGTGAAGACAGAATAACTCTGCCCCTGTGACACCCTTTAGCAGCTGAAATAATCTATTTTTGTTATTTTGTTGAATGTCTATTTTCGGATGGTGTAGAAGCCTAACGAGTGCGCCTGCCACGCCAGACTTGTGTCCATTAAAATGGTTTCTGCTCAGAGTGTGGCTTGACAGGGTCTCTCTGCCAGGCGTGTTGGTGGGCTCCCTGATGGGATCCATCCCTTGGCCGGGGTTATCTCATCCCTGGGGCAGCACCTGGTGTTTCACCCTGTAGGATCCTGCTGAGCTGGACCTGTAAGAGCTCTCTGGGCAGATCACCAGCAGCCCAGTGCCATAGGGGTTGGCGTGATGGAGGTGGCTGCTGCAGCTTGGGGAGCTGCTGCTGTCTCTGGGGACCATCCCTGCCCAGCAAAGAGGGAGGCTGGTGGAGGCCAGGAATCCGAAGAGGGTGGCTTTGCAGGCCAGAAATTGCCTCTCCTGGTGGATGTGGGGCCAGGCAGAGCGTGGCTTCTTGGGCTGTGCCGCTTGCAAGCACAGCACCACCCTGTCTCCCATGCCACCAGTTCCCTTTCTAGATGCTGTTGCTCTTGTGGCTTATCCCCTTCCACCCAGCTCCAGCTCCTGGCGAGGGCATGGGCACCTTCCTGGGAAGTGGATGTTTCATTCCCAGTGGCTCATGATGATACCCGGTGGCATGATGGGTGTGGGAAAGGGATGCTCTGACACCTCACTGGGTTGTGGGGGCATTGGCCGAGGATTTGACAGTAATGGGGGAGAAGGAGAAAGAAAAAAGCCCTGAGACAGCTGGGGGAATCGGCCAAGGGGAAAAGGGTGTGGCTCTGACAGTTACCACCGTTGCTGCAAGCTGGGGTAGGAGGTCACTTGCCAACCCACAGGAAGGCATGAGGGGTTCACAAAAGGGAAATGAGGACGTGGCCATTGCCTCAGGAGCAGCCACAAGACCCAGGGGAGCCCAGGCAGAAGCAGTGCTGCCAGCACGAGTGGAGCACTGTGGGATGGTCAGGGGTGGCCAGGAGGTCCCACAAAGCAGCATGAACCTGCTCTTGGGCACAGTCCTGCTTCTCCTGCTGCTGCCCGGTGAGTGGCCGGTGAGGGGGATGCAGGCATCTCTGGGGTGTGCGTGGGTTTGGGGGGTATGTTTTCTGGTGGGAAACCAAAGGGTTTCACCCCGAAATGTGGCCAGGCCAGAAGGGAGTGTCCCCCCTGGGGTGTGCAGAGAGCTGGCAGAACTGGGGGGTTGTTGCTGGGGACTATGGGACCAGCAGCCCAGGATCTCTTGCTTTTTGAAGCCCGTATAACTGTGGGGCTGCTCCTTTGGAACCTGGCAGCTGCCAGATTCTCCTACCTCCCCCTTCTCCTTGGGCAGGGGGAAGACTGACCTTACATTTGGGGGTTTCCCCCCATTTGCCCATGCTTTCTTCTTCCAGATGCTGCTGGGGGACAGGAGAGCTGTGCCGGTGAGCGGTCCCACCCTATCCTCACCCTGGTGCCTGTCCCATGCCCCAGTGCCCAGCAGTCACCCCACTCCCTTTTTCCCCAGCCCTGAGGCGGGGTGACAGGCATCACCAGTGCTGCGACATGATGGTGGAGTTGGAGGAGCGAGGTGATGGGACCCCCAGCCCTGACCTGCCTCGGCACTGCCTGGAGCTGGGGCGCTCCAGCAGCCCTGCATGCGCCTGCCTGCGGGAGCGCTGGCTGAGGTAGTGGGCAGGGGTGGCTGTGGCAGAGTTTGGGGGCTCAGCCCCCTACATCCCCCTGGTCCCACAGCCCTCCTACCCTGCAGGCTGCTGCAGTCGGCGGGGCCAGCGCTGCGCAGTGGTCTGGCTGGGTTGAAGGTGTTGCTCCTGAACGTCAGCAGGGCTGTCACCCATGATGTCCTCATTACCTTTTCCCCCACGGAGGTGAGATGCACCCCTCTCCCTCATTTGGGAGGCCCTGTTCCTTCCAAGTGTCACTTAGACCCTGCCCTGGTGTTTGGCGTACCATGGTGTGCTCCTCCTCCACCCTGCTTCACGGTTGCATCATGGACCCACATCAACTTCAGCGTCCCTTGGCAATGAGTTATGTAAAATGGTGCTTGAGAGGGAAAAACTCTCCCTGAGGAGCTGTCCCAGCATCAAGAGGGAGTCAGGGGAAGGAAGAATGTGTGGGACTTTGTGTCTCCTGCCCACCCCCAGGCTTCCCCACGGGGTTGGAGCTCTCTTAGGAGCTTCTCCCAGCTCTGCTCCTTTGCTGCTGGGTGCTTGGGATGAGGTTTTGTCCTGCACTCAGGGCACCTGCTGATGTTGTTGAGCAAACTCACCCGGGCAGGTCTGAATTTGTGCCTGGAGCAAGGTTGGTGTGTCCTGAGCAGAGCTGTGATGCTGCCAGCAAGCAAACTCCCATTGCTGCTCTGCACCTCAGGGCCCTAGGATGCCAAACATGACAGAGATGGGGAAGGCAGGAAAAATCCATCTCCCCAGGGAGATATTCCAGTCCCTGAGCAGCCGGACAGTGCGTGTGGTGGTGACGGTCCTCAACATCCAGCAGCTTGGCATGTTTGAGGTATGAGTGGCATTGCCAGCATCCCTCTGGCTGCTGGCACTTGCTACCTGCTGTCTCGGCTCAGGCAGCATTGCTCCTGCGCAGGAGGTAAACCAGACAGGGCGTGTCCTGAATGACACTGTGGTGGGCATCACAGTGGGAGAGATGAGCATCTCTGGGCTGCAGGACCCTGTGCAGCTCACCTTCACCCATGAGCAGCTGCCCCAGGTAAGCCAGCCACGCCCTCCCTCCATCTCCTCCAGTGCTCCTCACTGTGGCATCAGCTGATGCTGGTCTCCCCCTCTGCAGGACATCACCCCGCAGTGTGTCTTCTGGGATCCCAGCAGAGGTATGGTCCTTGGTGGGGCTGGGCATGGGGCCGGGGCGGGGGCGGGGCGGGGCCTCCCCATCAGCCGCAGGGCTGGGGGCTCAGCATGGCAGGAGGAGCTGGAGGTCAGTGAAATGCAGGACTCCTGGTCTCCAGCCTGGGACA
>JAAGNO010024753.1:0-53347 GCA_033439905.1 Ceryle rudis
AAGAAGAAGAAGAAGTAGTAAAACTTGTGCTTGAGATAAGAATGGTTTAATAACTAAAATAAAATACAACAACAATAATGAAATATAGCAATGTTTACAAGAATAGTAACAATGAAAAGGAATATAACATATAAAAAAGAAAAGACAAGTGAAGCATAATGCAATTGCTCACCATGTGCTGGCCAATGCTTGAGTAGTGATCTGCCCCTGCCAGCCAATTCCCCCTACTTTATATACTGGGCATGACAATTTATGGTAGGGAATATTCCTTTGGCTTGTTCAGGTCAGCTGTCCTGGCCACGCTCCCTCCCAGCTACTTGTGCGTCTGCTCGCTGGCAGAGCATGGGAAACTGAGAAATCTTATCTTAGGATGAGTAGTACCTAGCAACAACTAAAACATCAGTGCGTTATCAACGTTATTTTTCACACTAAATCCAAACCACAGCACTGTACCAGCTACCAGGAAGAAGATTAACTCTAACCTATCAGAAACCAGGCCACTGTTCTGAAGTCCGCTTCCTAATCTGATGAGTAGTTTAGAGTCACCCCAAAGAGATGGACATGCAGTGATTTAACACTCATTTGTTTAACTCAACATCAGAGTTGTTTTTTGTTTGGTTTTTTTTTTTATCAATAGGCTCACTGCAGAGCATAATTAGGAAAGCAACTCTTAAAAAAAAAAAAAAACAAACCAAATTTACCCTGAAATGTAATTGATGCCCAAAGCATACCTTGAAGAAGAAAACCACAAGACAGGAAGGAATGCAAGTCAAAATCTAGAATAAATGCTAACGTGCTTAAGTACTAAAAAAATGTAGCATGAGCTGAAATAAAGATGTGGCTTAGTTTCTAGGCCCCAAGTCTGAAGAGTTGCACGGTGCTTTTACATATGAAATGTTCTTAGGAAAGAAAAAAGGCTTTTATTCCATGCGTCCCCGTTATCTTTATTTGTACAATTAACACACAAATTAGACCGGGGTAATACCTACTGAATTGTCAAAGCCTAATATTTGCTGAAATATTAGTTGTGTATGATTTACCTGATAAAAGTCAGAATCACGATGTGTAATGTGCATACTCTTGGCAGCTTAGCCACCTAAAAGTAAAAACAATTAAAAAAAATAGTTTAAAATATTTTTTTTAAAAAAAAGTTGTGTGTAACTGAGACAGAAAAGAACAAATTATGATTGTTTTTGCAAGGCAAGAATTTCTAAATCAACTCTGCTTTTTAAAATAGTGCTATAAATATTCAATATCCTACCTGGAGCAAGGCAAAAGTTTCTCCAAAAAAAAAAAAATAAAAAAAGCAAGTAGACAACTGTTTAGGAACAGTCAGGAAATATATTTTAGCTGATCCAAAGCAAGTTTTCTCCATTAAACTGCATCAGACCACTATTTTTCTTTTTTATTTATATTTACTTTCCTTTTGTTAAAATAAAAGATTGCCAAAGAAAATTTATGATTTTATGTAGGTTTTATAGGCTCTGGAGAAACTCTTAAGGTATTCTCCTAAAAAGAAACCTTTTCAAAACTGAACAGTAGAGAGTATTCAATACTTTCAAGGTCCCTTTTTTGATAATCTTTGATAAAACCAGATAAAATTAATAATGGAGGGAATAAAGAATGACTGTACTGTCAATTTTTTATATACATCATATATAAAATTGTGTCTTAGACAACTTGGCACAGTAAGAACTCCTTTGTTGCAGCTGAATCTATAAAGTTCAAGAGATCTGCATTCATATCTATCGGGGCAGAGTAAGCTGGCAGCTACAGCAACCACTGGCCTGGATAATTTCTTAAATGTAAAAACTAATCAAAACTAAAGAATCCACTACGATCCTGAAGGAAAATCAAGAATAGATACAGTATTGCACAGGCCTACAAAAGACTCACCAGGAACTAACAACGTTATTATGCAAGTACCTTTCAAAGTATGTCCCCTGCTTTGGGGTTCAGCATTTACCTCAAAAGCAGAAAATGTACAGTCAGTCATGGCAAATCTACAGTTTGGCTCCAGAGGCCCAAGTACTGACTTTTCCTGCTTTGACTCACCTGAAAGAGCCAACAGTAGCTGCTACCTTAGAGAGGGTGTGCTGCTTGAACTTCCTGAATACATAGGAAAACCAAATTGTGCTGTTGGCAGAAATACCAGTGTCAGGTGCATGTCTTCTGCATCCAGAGCCAGGGATCAGCTTTTTACTGGCTTGCCTCTCTCTTGCAGCTAGCACTGGTAGGAGTATATAACTTACTTCTTTTTAACCGTTACAGCAGCTCCTCCTGCTCTGCCCTCTCACAGCAATATGCCTTCTTCTGTCTTATATTGATATAAACCTTGGAGCCCCAACTGCTAGTGCACGCACAGACTCATATCCTCCCCTCTTACTGTCAGAATGCTGTAATAAGATATATAAAGACAAGAGTTGAAATTGAGGTTGTCAAAGTGGTCTAGAGGAGGCACATTACAGAAGTAGCTTGCAGCTGAGTGCCTTAGTCCCTTTGGACCTTAACAAATGCAGTTTAGAAGTAGCACAAACCTTAGAGAACTGATCAGTCTCTAGGAAGCTTGCGTGACAGTCCAGCATCTGTGCCAAGAAGAAATAAATCATAATTGTGTCTTCTTATGGATTAACTGTAAGGGAAAAGTCTAGAAAGATAATAGCCTGGCTAAAGCAGCACTTCTTATTTGTGGTATCAAACTGAAGTTGAACACAAATAAAATCAAACAAATACACCCACCCCCAATCTTTCCTAGTTTTTCCAAATCAGATGTGAAGAACATTTTGTTGTCCTCCCAAGAATAGAATTGTTCTCCCACAATAGAATTGTGTGAGCTACAATTGCTCTGAAGAGACCTTACATAAAAGGCTTGGCTAAAGAATAAACTATTCATTATCAATCCCAAACTTACACAATGTATTAGAAAGGCAGGTAAACCAAGGTTACTAAAAAACCCCATCCAAATTATGCAAAGATCATATCCCAGGGAATTCTCTCACATTGTGGTAATGAGCTGTAAAGCTGTTAAGATGTTTTTCAATGACATAATTCATTCCCCTGGATTGTAATATCTTTGCCTTCAAGTTTGCTGTCAGCAAGCAGAATCTCAGTTTGGGCACAAACATATCTCCTTCCCAACCGCCACACTTCTTTTGTTTTCTCCTCCTTTTCAAAAGCCCAACTTCTCCCCTAGTGCTCCACTAGGAAAAATGGATACCTACCGAAAAATAGCGCCAGTTATTTACTCACAAAACTGAAAAAATTCAGTTTGAATTCTTCTTTGGAGTTTAAACTGCTTCCACCTCCTTAGAAACGCTAATAACCCATGGCTGTATGAGCTGTGGTCATCTGCTGTCCTTAAAGAGATGCTTCACTAGGCTCTAAATAAATCATTAGCTCACAGTGAGATAAAATGCTCATTCCTCCATCATGCAGCAGTGTTGAAATTTCAGGGTGAAGGCTTTCCACACAATTCATCATGTATTCCATGGGACCATACATACTGAATCATATTTTACGCAAGCTTATGAACAGGATTAATGCACACAGTTTACTACAGGATCTTGACTGACTTCTCTTTGGTTTCAGTCACCGAGGGGCAGATTGGTCTTTGAAGGAAAATCTGCCACTGACTTTTCTGTAATCAGGGCCTAAGCATGAAATCTGATGTTAATTTTAACTCTTTCACTTTCCTGCCCAATGAAACCATCAGCAAATATCTGAGCAAGATGAGGGTTATGCATATTTCTAACTGAGAGGGAAACTCTGAAATTAGCAAGAAATATTGGGAGTTTATCATACAGTTGAAACTTGGTAGCCACAGTACTCTCCTCCTTACCGCACTGCTATAGTTATGCTCATAGAATTTTATGTTTTTCATTGAGAAAGCAGTAAAGTATGAAATAGGTGTGGTTCTTACTAAACTTTCATAACCTGAGGGCACTGCACAGTGCAGGTAGAATCCTGTGCTGCTCATCCTTTCAGGTCCAGGGATATGAGTACTTCAAGATACAGAGAGAGCAGGGAGAGTTTAATTCCACTGTAATATTAAATTTTGCTTCTGCAACAATATAAAGATTTCCAACTACTCCTATTATGTCAAAACCTGTAAAATCTGCTTTCAAGGGGGAGACTTTAGAGGTTTTGGCCCTGTTTGGCAGTGCTAAATAAGACAACTGCTTGCTTGCCCTCTTCTGGAACAATATCATGATAAGTCTGCAGTAACTACACAATGTTTCAGGCATTATCAATAACTGTTCAGGTTCATTTGCTGGTTTTTGCCCTAATCTGCCAGCCAACTAACAGCCTATGCAGTTTTCTGACCTGATCAGAAGCTAGTAGAATGAATGAAATTTGCTTTTTAATTTTCTTATATGCTTACCTTTCACAGGGTTCAGTATTCTCATTCTAATTACAAAATAAAAAGATGCCAATAATTCGTTCCATCTTGGTGAACACTCAAGCATTTTAGTTTCTATTCTTAGCTGTACTCTACCATAGAACTCCTTCCCACCATCAGAAAAAATGTAATGGATTCTCATTTAAATGAACTGGAAAAAATACTACTAGAAAAAAATAAGCCATGAATAAGATTATACTGAGATATGATTTTAAGGCAAGTTAGAGAAAGAACAAGAGTTTCAACATGTTTCTGCAAATATTTTGGCCCATGTAGGTAATAAATATATTCTAATTGGAAAGTAAATTGCTTAACATGCTTCTTCCTGACAGCATTTTTGTGTCAAACTACATCAGGATTTTCTTTTGAAGGACCTTTCATAAATGGAGACATATCCGGGTGAGCTAGTCCCTGAATACCATACTCTGCTTCCTGAAATCTTAGGAAAAAAAAAAGAAAATATCTAACTTCACATTGATATGGGATCACCTCCTGTTAATATTTTCCTTGTAAAAGGACCCATTCCATCGATTTATGCAAATAAAGAATATAAAAGAATATAAAGTTAATTGGTATTCCACTATATTGCATCAGATTAATCTGTATAACCCTCCCATCTCAAAGAGCTTTTAAGTTCTGGTTAGGAAGGCAACTGGAAGCCTAACATCCTTCACAGCTGTATGTTTACTGCATTCTCCAAACCTAGTCCTGTGCCCCATTCTGATTTCCCAAATATTTGAAATAAAATTAGTTCTAATTTTGTTCTTAATTGGACTAGGTAATAAAAGAGAATAGGAAGCAAAGCCGTTAAGAAAAAGGTTTGGCAGGTATATCAAATGAATAATTAAGTGCAGTCTTTGCTCAACGGTGCAAAGAGAAGTTAATTCCTGAAAGTTTGCTAGGAGGCATTGTGTAGTATCTCCACAGTATGTGGGGTAAGGGTGGGGGCTGGGGGACAGCAGTGATCCAAAGAGAGTTAGGGATTAGATTCCTGAGAGATAGCAAGAGTCATCTAGGGTTAATAAAGCGAACAAAGTAAGGGAAAACATTGTCTGTAATGAAGTCCATTGATTATGAAACGGCCTCCAAAGGGAGTAGTGTTTGCCTTTTAAAAATAGAACCAATCAAAGCCCTAAAGACTGGCTTGTACAAAGACCCAGCTGTACTAACAGAGAGTGGGAATTGACCTGGGGAGAGTTTTAGATTTTAAATATTTCTATGCAGAGGGTGGTATATGAGTGCAAAACATAGTAAACTGAAGGTTGGCCAATGTGATGTCCATCCACAAGAAGGGCCAAAAGGAGGATCCAGGCCCGTCAGCCTGACCTCAGTGCCTGGCAAGGTTGTGGAGAAGATCATCCTGAGTGCCATCAAGTGGCATGTACAAGAAAACCAAGGGATCAGGCCCAGCCAACATGGGTTTAGGAAAGAAGGTCCTGACCAACCAATCTTATTTCCTTCTATGACTGGGTGACCCATCGGGTAGACAAGGGGAAGGCTTTGGATGTGGTCTACCTAGACTTCAGCAAAGCATTCAACAAAGTCTTCCACAGCATCCTCCTGGAAAAGCTGGCAGACCATGGCTTGGACAGGTGCACCCTTTACTGGGTTAAAAACTGGCTGGATGACCAGGCACAGAGAGTGGTTGTGAACGGTGCTGCATCCAGTTGGTGTCTGGTGACCGGTGGTGTCCCCCAGGGATCAGTACTGGGTCCAGTTCTATTCAACATCTTTATTGATGACTTAGATGAGGGCATTGTGTATACCTTTAGTAAATTTGCAGATGATGCCAAGTTGAGGAGCAGTGTAAATACCCTGGAGGGTAAGAAGAAGCTACAGAGGTGCCTGGACAGGCTGGGTCAATGGGCTGTTGCCAATGGTATGAGATTCAACAAGGCCAAGCGCAGGGTCCTGCACTTTGGCCACAATAACCCCATGCATCACTACAGACTGAGGGATGAGTGGCTGGAGAGCAGCCCGGCAGAGAGAGACCTGGGAGTACTGGTTGATTACTGGCAGAACAGGAGCCAGCAGTGTGCCCAGGTGGCACAGAAGGCCAATGGCATCTTGGCCTGTATCAGGAATAGTGTGGCCAGCAGGTCTGGGGATGTAATTCTGCCCCTGTACTTGGCACTGGTGAGGCCTCACCTCCAGTACTGGGTGCAGCTCTGGGCCCCTCACTTCCAGAAGGATATTGAGGTGCTGGAGCAGGGCCAGAGGAGAGCGATGAGGCTGGGGAAGGGACTGAAGGGAAAGTCTGATGAGGAGAGGCTGAGGGAGCTGGGGCTGTTCAGCCTGGAGAAGAGAAAACTCAGAGGGGACCTCATCACTCTCTACAACTACCTGAAGTGAACTAGTGACAGGACGAGAGGGCACAGCCTTAAGCTGCATGAGGGGAGGGTCAGGTTGGATCTTAGGAAGCACTTCCTCACAGAAAGGGTGATGGAACACTGGAATGGGCTGCCCAGGGAGGTGGTGGAGTCACCATCCCTGGAAGTGTTTAAGAAAAGATTGGATGCTGCACTGAGTGGCAGGATTTAGCCAATGTCATGGTGGACTCGATGGTCTTAGAGGTCTTTTCCAGCCTCAAGTCTGTGATTCTGTGAAAATGGCAGTGCATACAAAAACTTACAGGCCCAGATTCTTTCCTAATATATCAGTGGTGACTTCAATAACGAAACAGCTTCAATGAATAAATCTTGATTAATCCCATTTAATTGTGTATTTGGTTCACTATTACAATGCCATCAATTCCAGCTACCTTTCTACATACAGTTTTGAGGGAGTTCTCCTTCTCCCACTCACTCTCATATATATTACATTACTGGCTTACATTTGAAGTTTAAAAATCAGTACTCTGCTAAAACAATGTGGAAAAAACATCTGGTTCTGGAATCAGATTTAGGCTCTCCACACCTCAGCCAGACAAATTGTGATGATTTGATGATTTGCAAGCAGAGCCTTGGAAATCAAGTCCCGTCTAATTGAAACATTTGGTTTGAGGATATGATGTTTCTCTGTGGGCTGCTAGAATGCAATTTAAAGAGATGTTCCTGGCCTTGTTTCCAAAGCATTATAGCTGACCTTGTGGGTTTGCCACGATTGTTGCATAAACTGTCAAAACTGGGAGAACTAGGAGGATTTTTACAGATTATTGAGAAAAGTCAGTCAGTGAAACAGCTCATCTGAAACTCTGCACTTACGAGGATAATTGAAATAGGGATGCTATTTCAATAAAATGACAGAAAAAGGTAGTCTTACAAAACAATTAACAATCTGTAATCTCCTCAAAAAAAACCCCTAAAACAAGGACCACTCATAATTTCTATGTTGATAGAGAATTAACCCTTAAGTCAAAGGTGGTACCTACACTTAATAAGTCTCCAGGGAACTAAATCAACTGCAAAATGGGAGTTAAGTGTGACTGAACTTGCTGCCTTCCAGTCATTCAGTAATTGTCTACAAATATCGCACAGCACTTCGTAGGATTAGGGCAAAATAAATCATGAAAGACATGAATTGTGTAACTGTGAAGTGTGTTAATCTGTTATCACCACTATAATCATACCAGGTCACCATTAAGTTTCTGTGTTGGAAGTGCAGATCTGATGATATTATAGTGCACATTGATTCTGGCTGTTTGCTGGAGATGGAAACGAAAGCCTTGGAGAGAGCTGGAGTGAACTAAGACCATACAAAGTCATATTTGAACTTAAGAGATTTTTATAACTTGGTTAATTGTTGGGGATATTTACACAGTATTAATGATTACTAAATGCAGTTATTTTATATACTATCTGAATAGAATTTTGTTCCATGGGCTCATTCATTAACTTCTAGTTAATTTATATCTGAAGGGAGACAGACTTTCATCAAATACCATTTTCCCAAAAAGTACAAAGTTCCATGCTTTAGTGCTCAGTTACAAGACCTGTGTATTTTCTTGTGAGCTAACGGAAGGAGGAATAATTCATTTTTAGCTTCTCTCAAGTTCCAGCTCTTACTTTAAAGAGTTACCAGAGTTTCACATATGTGGCTGACGCCCCCAAAAAGGGTAGAAGGGCAGAGCAAATATCATTTTGGTATTTATTATTTTCACTTTCCAAATAAGCACAGGTGTTCACTGAGGTATTCAAGCATTTTCATGCTTCAAGTCACACACACTCTCTTTTGCTGACACATTTGAGCAGACTTAAAGGTGGTTAATACTTGAAACACTGCACACCACTGGATTACCAAGAATGTCCATACCGTTCCATGCAACAGTAAAGAGCAAAGAGTTTTCTCCAACTGAGGAAACCACACTACTTCTGTCTTTTAAGAAGAGATCAGACTGTGCATGTTACAGCTAAAGGGTCTCAACTTAGAATCATATTACCAGAATGAACACAAGACATTTTTGGGGGGACTTAGAAGGCAAGTATCACTTTACAGCGCTCCTGAGAATAAATGGTGTCTAAACCTGGCAGTTCAGCCATAACAGGGCCTGCCTTGACTCCCTCCCTTTGTGGTACCTAATTACCCAAGAAGAGGACATCACTGTGGAAGCAGCAGATGTTTCTTGTGCCTCTATATCGGCAGACATTTGTGGAGAGTATTCTCTTCTGGTGAAATTATGATGTTTCATTTTTCTCTCTCTTACAAACATGTCCCACATTGAAAGAGTAGGATAGAAGGATGGTGAAATTCAGCTTGGTAGTATCCAGCTCAAGACAATGTATTCAAACCCTGTAGTTCTTAGTCATTAAACAATATTCTTCCCTTAAAAGGAAGAAAAACCCAAGATCCAAACTAAAAACCAGAAAGTCATGGTATTTCCCCCCGACTAGTTAAGTAAGACTTGGTAACTATATGTACTGTGTATGAATATACACACAACCTGGCATTAAAAGCAAACTCTCCAGCAGATGCAGTATTTTAAACAGTTACCACTAGGTCTTTTTCAAACATATCTTCTGAGTCCCCCAGTAATTACTAGCTGTATGCAACGTACCATTTTTCTGTCTCATTAAGAACCCAATAGTATAATTAGATCTCATGGAAACTTGAAAACTGTTTATCGTAACTTGTTATAAAAGATATAAAAATAAAAACAAAACCTTTGTCTCCAGTACAGCATTAAGACAACACATTGGGAACATGCTTGCACAAAGAAGACCTGCTCTCATAGATACAGCTAAGCCAAAGAGTATATGGCTAGGTCAGGGATCTGTGTCCCAGGATCATGTGCACTCACAAGACAAATTTTGTGATTGTTTGGAAATCACAGACTCCATAGGATATGCCTCTGTTGACACTTAATATAAACAAAACTACTAAATCTAGAAAGTCAATGTGAACAGCTTCTGTGCAATCCCTCCAACTGGCTAAACGTGAGCCAAACTATCCAGTCAAAAGAAGTGCTTCACATAAGTCCCAATAAATTGGGTATCAGTTGAGGTAGATGAAATCTCTGTAAAGTACCAAGCTCTTCTATTTTCAGCTGTCATTTTTCTTTATGGCAATTCATCTCTTTCCTAACATTTGCAAGAAGAAGCACTGGAAGAAAATCCAGAAATGACTGTAAAAGTCAGAAAAATCCAGAAGTGACTTATTTGGGAGTATGGTGTCACTGCACATTGAATTCCTAGCACTGGTGCTTGGGTAGAGAGTAGGTTAAGCAGGTTAGGTAGCTACTGAGCTGAGCTATAAAACACAATCTTAGCTTAAAGTTTTCACGTGTATTTTTGTTTTCAAACCTTTACCAAAAATCCTGACTGTAAAACACATGCTAAACATATCCTTTTGTTTCACTGTTAAGCCTGTGTAGAGCTAGGGGAGGGGGAAGGAGGAAGATGGGAGATGAACCAGAAGAAAACTGAGGTTCTTAACAGCATCCAGGGGCTAAGGAGTGTTTCCTGTCAAGGATCAGCCTGCAAAGAGCCAGGGTGGGACTTGTACTGCCAGTGACAGCTTCTGGGAAGACATTCCCTCAGGCAGATATAAATCAATAAATACTCTAGTGCAAAAGAAAGGTAGTTGAGAGACATACCAACAGTTCTGCGTGAACAGCATATTATTACAACTGCAGGCAAAAGGAAGCTGACAAATGATACCACTTTCACTCCCAAATGGGTGGCGTGCATCCAGGAGGACAGACTAAAATGTTAAGGACCCCAAAAGGAATGGGAACACCATTTAGTTTAAAGTCTGAAATCCACCTCCAATGTCCATGGTGAGCCACTGAAGGGGCATGGCTTACATTTCCTTCGTGATACTGCTTCAGTAAGCAAGTTCATTTGCAATAGAAGTGACAATCTTTAAAGCAATGACTACAAATGGCACAAAGTGATTTTTAATAGGGCACTAAAACTTGAAAAATAGCAACCGTAAGATAATTAAAAATCTCTGCTCAAATTACTTTTACCAAAGCAATATTTGAATGACTTTCACTCATAATTAAAATCAGCTAGTTGAAGCAGAGGAATATGCAATCACGCACAGGAAAGGATTTGGAGGAGTTGATAGCACAGCGCTATGTTGTTGAGTTTTAAACTGCTCATCCGTGCTTAGCCAATTCAACCTACCGTCACTCAGGTTTCACTCCTGCTTAACTTGTTCATTTAACAGTTCTGCTCTTTTTGGTGATTATGAGACACCCTACCATCTAGCTGAATTCAAGTCCCTGACTTTTTCTTCCAAGTCAAAAGCCTGACACAGAAGATGGCCAATACCTTCAGGAAGGAGATTCTACCTTGAAATAGAATCAGCATTTCCTCATGTCAGCAACTACTGCAAGGAACATCTCTTCTGAATTGAATGTGCATGCTACTGTGGCTTTGCCATCTCCAACAGCTGCATGGTAGCATATGTATGTAAGCCCTTTCAATCATATATAGAGAACATAATGTATACCATTCTCTTTCTGGGGAAAGTTTGAGGGTCAAAAGGGAAGAGAATGTAAAGCAACATGTGAGAGAGCAGTCACCTTGATTAACGCAATACTAACAGATGCTCAGATAGCAAGGTAGAGAACAGTGGGGGCACAACTTTCTGTCTGAAATGCAGGTTTAAAAAAGGGCTAATTCTCTAATGTAAAAACAACTCGGATGAAATCCAGTTCTTTGAGAGGCCTGACTATATTCTTCATGGAATTACTTTCACAAGAAAATTTACTAGCAGTAGATGTGATAGCCTTTAAAACAGCTATTGGTTTGAAAAGAGGCAAGTTTTCAAGTTCTTGACCCTAGTAGAAATGCAACCGTAGTGGAGTAACAAAAAAATTAAGTGTTCCTGTATCTGATCCAATCAAAACAAAGCTTGCATTTCACTTCTCTGATGATCACAAGCTGTTCAACTGCTTCAGAAAAATCTTTAAATCAATCCATTTGTGAGCAGGGCTTTTGAAACAGAATTCCCACATAGTCAACAATGACAACAACAAACTAACAAACAAACAAACAAAAGAAGTTTCCCAACTTATGAGTAAATCAGGCTGAGACTGATCAGAAGGACAGAAAACAAGAACTGTAAAGGATATCTTCAATATTTGCACTGCCAGCTTTTGCAACCTGTCTTGTTAACAAATGTTCTTCATTTGGCAATTCTAAATATGAGAAGTATTCCAGCTCCAAAACGGCAGGAGGAGCATCAGCCTTCACAGAGAGAACAAACATGCCTGCCTCCCTCCACCCAACCCCCCAAAACCCCTTCACCACATAAACATACCATAAAACTTTCTCTCTGCTTACCAGGAGGTCTAGATATATCTGATTCCTGATCGGCTCCGGGTGTTCCGCATGTCAAGCGGGAGCTAACTGGTCTCTATGTGCCATCTAAGAAAATCACCATTTAAACGTATACATTTTTTATATATATACACAAATATATTTAAAATGTAGCCATCCAGTATATTTGTTGAGGATTGGGTGGCTATTGGAATAAATGGTTAAACAAACATTACATAAGGTGCATCCATTTCTTATTATTTTTTAAGCATTACATGCAACAAGAATTCCAGGACTATCTTAGATTCTTGCATAGGTTATTTGTGAAGCTTTACTATAAGCCCATTCCCAGTTTTCTTGAATAATTTTTCAACAATTTAGTAATATTCTAGATTAATTTATCTGGATTGACACAGATGCTTTCAATTTAGTGCTATTTTATCACTTAAAGAAGCAAATATGCTAAGCTGAAGATAAACATACATATGCAGGATAAATATCCTTTTTTTCTCTCTCACTTCAGCATGTTGAACATGCTCTCTAATATCCTATTACTCCTGCTTGCATCTCAGTTTTCTTCCAGTGCTCTTCCACTTTAAGGTCAGGCTTCATATCTTCACTTTTAAGGCTCCATAAATCTTTGCCCTACCAAAATCTGTCCTTATTCGCTCATGTACTGTGGGCCTTGCTCCACTTTCATCTCCTTTTCTTCACATGCTTTTTTCATGCTACTATTTCTGTTCTTGAAGGTATGGAGTGCACCTATTTGTTCATTCCCTCACATAATCGCCTCCTGAAAATTATTTAAACCGCTGAATTCAGCAAGCTTTCTCTAGTCTAACACCAATCTAAGCCCATATCAGTGCCCTAAATGGTGCTGTGGACCTTTTCTAGGGCTTCTCTGTTGGACATGAGTTGGAGAGGAAAAAAAAAACCCGGAAAGACGATTACTTGATTCTCTCTAGGACTCACTCTGCCTCCCCATTCTTCCTGCGCTTTAATTGCAAAATGCCAGTTATGTACAAATTCAAAACAACTGCTAACAAGGTATTAAAAAGAACTATTAATTTCTTCAGAAATGCTATATTTAAGCTTATGTAAATTGGATGTATATATTCAGAAGCTTTCCTATCTGCATGAGTAGCATTTAGAGAACTTCTTGACACAAATGCCTTTAACTCCTCCGTATCTCGTGCTACAACCCAGTATTTCACATTTTGAATGCAGAAATGGAAAGCAACAGTGTTCATCCTTTATAATAATTATTAAAAAAAAAAGAAAAAGAAAAAAGAAAACGTAAACAATAGTTACTTTTAGCAGCTGATTTGGTGCAAAGCAACTCACAGTGTTAGGCCTCCAGTGCTGCTGCCATAGTAGTGCTTCCAGGCTGGCCAAAGTCTGCTCCTAGAATGACACCCGGTGGCCACAAAAAGGAACAGCAAAGCATTCTTCTGGCCTCCAGCCTCCTTCCCTGTTCTGGTAGGAGCCTTCACTGTGGTACAGCCAGGCATCAGCTGGAAATTCTTCATAGGAATCTGCAAAATGCAAGAATACTTTGTGTGACATTCAAATTAATATATATACACATATATATCAATATAATATATACACACACATTTTGAGTAATACACAGCATTTTGGACAATTATATACTCTGATTTTTTCTCCTTTTTTTTTTTTTCCATAGGGTTTTGTAAAAATAATAGCTAATGGTTTCAGAATTCTCAAAATTAAATTTATTCTTTTATTCCATAGTGTTTCATTCTGGAAACAGCTAGCAGTGAGTGAGCTGCATTTCCGAAGTATGACTGGGCAGGTTCAAGATTAAGCCATAAACTTCTATTCCAAGGCAGGGAAGATTAGGTGTATCTGTTCATAAAAGTTACAGGACTAAAATTCATTTATTCTGTTTTAAGTTATAGGATGAAGACATCCAAGTTTGAAGACATCCAAGTTTGAAGACATCCAAGTTTGAGCCATACCTTGTCATGCTTAAAATAGCTTTGAACAAAGTAATGAATGAAATGAGTATCAAGCAAGGCATCATGCTCTAGAAAATTAATTGGCATCTGAACATCAGTGAGAGTGAAGAGCTTCTTGCGACATATTTTATTCTACTTAAGTACCATATGAGTCAGAGGAGAGCTTTTCTTAATAAGATCCTAGCCAAAAATGATATGATCATGTTTTTTAAAAAGCAATAAGAAATGTTCTTGTTTCAAGGGAAACAAGAAAGAGCAGCGATTTTTGGTGTTACATTCTTAGGACTTTTGGCAAGTGAAATGGAAAGGGAGTATTTCTGGCTTGTCAGTTTTCACTTGTCTCATATTATTTCTCAGATCAGAGTAAAATTTCCAGGTGAAGCCATAAGCTTCTTTATAGTATCTTGGAATATAACAGAGAGAATACAACAGAGAAATAGCTGGTTTTTTCTTCAGTAAGTACAATGACAACTAAAGAACATTTCCCAGACATTCGTGCACAACAGAAATTCTTAAGGCAATGGCAACTCTGCTTCATTTAGTGACTCTTGCACCATTACCCTCTCTGGGCATCAGTATAATGGAGGTGGTGGGTTATGTATCCAGATGTTACAGTTCTGAACCCTGAAAAATGGTTTACTGCTTTCTCTTCTCAATCTGTGCCTTAACCTCTCTGCTTAAAAAGATAAGAGTTAAAACAACAAAGATGTTTGTTTATACAAGCATAATGAAATAATTCAGGTACTTTGTCTAAAGTAACAGTTTAGTAAGCTACATTAGCACATAACATCTGAAAGAGATTACCCCTGAACACAAAGGGACACACACAAGGCAAGCGTAACAAACTGTATCAGCCTGGAAACAATGACAAAAATGTGTCACTTATCAGTAAGTTACACACGTGCCTTTACCGGCCAGCCAAGTATGCGAGAATTTAAAGCCTGTGGCATACCCAGTGACTGACTGAAATCTAAACAAATATGAAGCATAGCAATGGGAAGAATGACCTCCCACTGTATTAAGTTTAAAGCTAGATATTACTGAGAGATACGCAAAGCTGTTGGAGTATGTGCACAGCTAATCCTTGAGATATCATGGAGCCAGACCAAAGATAGCACTGGCAAGGCAGATGGAGGGTTAAAATGCAGCCGTATAAACTGCTGCCAGCTGCCAGAGCAGTGCTGAGATTCAAATCTCTGTGTTCCAACAAGCAAGGCTGGGACGGAGCAGCCCTAAGAGTGCGACTAGTCCAAGCACCTCCTTTGATCTTGTTCCTCAGTGGATGCAGTCATGTTGCAACAGTGGAAAAGTTTTAAATACTTTTCATTTGTTTGCAAGTTCACTTGGGGTTTTTTTGTGTGTGTGTTCACTGATGAATAAAACTTCATTATTAGCTGGGAAGTATAAATACTAATTGCCAATCTACTACTACATTTTTGTACTGCCTTTTCCACCTGCTCCTTCATGCTAGATTTGTGTGCTAAGACGAATTATGATTTAAATGTACAAGGCTCAGGTGTAGGAAAACAAGAGTTTACAATCAGTGTAAACCAGATGTGAGGTACCAAAAAGCTAATCACACATCTTAGATTACCGTATTTACACCCACATATATTACCATTGCACATGTGCTACCATCTTTATGCAACTCCATATGTAAGTATATACACTGTATTAACATAAATGAGGTGTGATTGTGGACTAGCAATGTGATTTGAGGAGGTTGAGTGATCCCATAAGGAATCAAGAACAATCTCAATAATAGTATGTCTGATTCGTAGTTTCTTTCCTGGATTAATACTAAGCCTGCTGAGGAATAAAATCTGTTCCATGTGTCAGAAATGCTACCTGCATGTTACTTTAAGTTCTACCTTTCTGTCTGCCCCACTCACCTCTGTGAATTTCAAAAGTCAGGTCTTTGGTTTAGAAGGGAAAATCAAACACACACATGCACAACCGTCCTGCCCTCCTCCCCAAATCCTAAAACAGACTTCCAGGAACATGTGAAAACAGAAGCAAGCACCATCCCCAAACCCACCAGAGGCAGACACACATCTCAACCCAGTCCCATCCCAGCTGCATTCTGAACTCATTCTAACTTCCAGATAAACCACAAGAAGTCTTTTTTTAGAGAACACCCCAGGTAAAATCTCTACTGATGTTCAGTTGCTTGCTCATTAGATTGCCTTTAACGAAAGCCATCTTTTCAAGTGATCATTTATTTTCCTCTAATAGTTTGAACAGTCACAACTCTTACATTTTATAAATTCTCCCCATAAATTATCCTGGTGTGACTTTACGAAGTATCTAAATGAACTTCCGTGTATTTATGATAACAGTAAAATTTCTTACTACTTTGTGAGGGTCTCTTCCATTTTTGGCAGGATATTTACATTCCCAAACTTGACGCAGTAATAGTTGGTCTTGGCATTCACTGTTGTGAGACTATGACTTGTATGTTCATTCAGGTACTTTGCTTTAAAGAATTCCCTCTGGCCTTCACTGCTTTTCAGCATGGTTTTGCTTCTAACTATCGTTTCACTCCAAAATCCAAAATGTTTTGCTACAGAGCTGTGAGATTGATGTATTTTGATACAGGATAATTCAGTATCATTTCTTTAGATTTAGAAATTAAAAAAAAAAAAAACCAAAACATCCTAGGATGCATCAAGAGGACTGTAGCCAGCAGATCAAGAGAAGTGATTCTCCCCCTTTACTCTGCTCTTCTGAGACCCCACCTTGAATACTGCACCCAGTTCGGGTGTCCCCACCATAAGAAGGACATAGATCTGTTGGAATGAGTCCAGAGGAGGGCCACAGAGATGACCCAGGGGCTGGAGCACCTCTGCTACAAGGGTAGGCTGAGGGAGCTGGGATTGTTCAACCTGGAGAAGAGAAGACTCTGAGGGGACCTTATAACTGACTTCCAATACCAGAAGGGATCCTACAGGAAGGCTGGAGAGGGACTCTTCACAAGAGTGTCCAGAAATAGGACAAAGGGAAATGGTTTTAAACTGAGGGAAAATAGGTTTAGATTGGATCTTAGGAAAACGTTCTTTAGTATGAGGGTGGTGAGACTCTGAAATAGACTGCCCAGACATGTCATGGATGCCCCCTCCCTGGAGGTGTTCAAGGCCAGGTTGGATGAGGCCTTGAGCAACCTGGTCTAGTTGAGAGGCATCCCTGCCCACAGCAGGGAGGTTGGATGAGATGATCTAAGCCTAAGCCATTCTATGACCAGCCTAAACCATTCTATGACTCTGTGATGATTTTCTTCATTTTTCTCCCTTACACTCACATTTATTTCCATGTCTTTTACTTGGATGATCACCTTTGGCTGGAACTGCTTTTCTATTTGTACACTCACTATCTCCTGCCCTTTAACTTATTTTTACTAACAGGTCTGTAAACTCATTTGTAATTCCAAGAGCCATATAATCCCACCATCACTGATGGTGTTCAATGGAGAGCTGCCTCTGTTTTGCCCAGCAGGATTACGCTTTTGTTTTTATTCCATGCTGAGCTGATGACATTGCACTTATAATGCTTGATTAAAACACACAAACAGAACAACCTCTTTAAATGGGGGGAAAAGACAAATGAGTCTCGTAGGGATAACAAAGGAGAAGTTCTCAAGGTCCAAGGTCTGCAGCAATAGGCCCTCCCTTACTCCACGTGAATGTGGCTGCCATAAATAGTTACCACAAACACTGCAGGCAGCTATTTTTACACATTTTTATGAACAGTCCAAAGACAAGAGACATCTAAGTTATACAAGGTTGATCCTCAAGTAAATAGATACCATGAATTAAAATCTCTCTACCATGGTATATTACACAATTTGAAAACTTCATTCTTGGGAATCACAAGAATCTTAGTTCTTTATTCTACATTCTTGTTCTACATAATTTTCTAGTATCACCCATTTCCACAAGTGAACCAGAATTGAATATCATACCTTTGGTTTGTTGAACAGAACTCAAGGCATTGCTTTTTAATAGTAAGCTTTATCAAAATGTTACTGCTGTGCAAGCACATGGTTGTTACTGCACTGTAAGCAAGTCTTATAAAGTTATACTTATTTACAAATCATTATAAGAAGAAAAGGTGAAACGGATTGTGTGCCTTCTGCTGCAGAAGGAGAGCAGGTACTTCATATAGATATTTGAATTGCTAGTTCTCTGGAAACAAGGATGTAAAAAAAAAAGTTGAAGAAACAGGTTTTTAACAAATTAGCAGAGTAAGTCAAATGGAAAATTACAAGTCAAGAATTCTTATTTAGGAAAAGCATTCTATTGAGCATGTGGATTGTGCAAATCAGGTTTTATTTAGTAAATGTACCTGTTTCCTCTCTACTAGTAGCTCAAATGACTGTATAAATAGCAACTATTGGTAAATGCAACTGCCTTTTTAAAAAGATCAGTGTTACCATGGTGACTCTATAGGGAAAAAAGATGTGAAGTCACGATTAAGAAGGGCAGGAAAGCCAGCCCAACATTATGCTTGTTTTTCCACAGTATGAGAATCATAGAATAGCTTGAGTTGGAAGGGACCTTAAAGATCATAGAGTTCCAACTCCCCTGCCAATGGCAGGGAAACCTCCCACTAGACCAGGTTGCTCAGAGCCTCATCCAGCCTGGTCTTAAACACTTCCAGAGATGAAGCATCCACAGCTTCTCTGGGCAACCCGTTCCAGTGTCTCACCACCCTCATAGTAAAGAGCTTCTTCCTAATGTCTAATCTAAATCCACCCTGCTCTAGTTTCAAACCAAGTAACTGTGACATTTGCAGATAGGCTAGAAACACAATGGGGGAGGGGGAAACTGTAATAATGGGATGGTGAGGTGACAACTAAATGCATAATCCAAACTAGCTAGAGGAGGCAAAAATCTTTTGGCTGTTATTACTGGCATAAATCCTGAGTACCGATGATGAAAGCAAAGCTTAGTACAAATTAAGCATGGGATTCTAGGATAGGATCTCTTCAAACAGTCAACTGTGATCTGGGTTGGACTCTAAGCGAATTTTGATTTTGGACTTCAGCTATGCCAACATGTAACATTGCTCAAATTCCTTTGTGAATACCTTTTCTCTGTAGAAAACTACTAGTCCAGAGTTCTGATGTATTTTCTCTAAGATGTGCTTACTGTACATCAAGGTTGACTTAATTTAAAAAAAAAAAAAAACAACATACTTGCTTCAGTCGTTACAAATTCTCACTAGAAGTTTCCAAGTACATTTAGAACATGTTTAGAAATGTTTTGTCAAACCCTGACAATGAGTGATAGTCACTGAATTATAAGTTTCCATGCAAATGGAGCTCTTTTCACTGTCAGGACATGAAATTGAAGAAAGATTCTTACCTATTCATTCATTTTTCCGTAAAGATCTGACTTTAGAATTCATAAATGGCCTACACATCATGAATTCCTACTTAAGCTTTGTATTATTTTGGTCATTAAAGTATTACTTTTTTGAAAAAAACCACACTACACAGCAATAAGATCGCATATCTCTAAAGAAAATAAAATTTTGGATTTCTTAGGATATTATTGGCTTCAGCATGGTGCTTTGACCTCTTACAGAAGTCAAGATGAGGACCCTAAAAGGGAAAGAAAATACAAGAAATTGGAGTATCTTTGCAGACTCCAGGAAGTACTGTGTTACTTTGGATACACAGCTTTGTTCCTCATGGTTATTCTATGAAAGAGGAGACAAGAATATCTGCAGGACTCTCTCCCTTCACTTCTGAAGTGGAAAGAAATATTTCACCCTGGTAAGAAAGCCTTATGACTTGGCAATGAAGTCCATTTGCTTGACAAGAAATCTGACATGAAAATCCTTTTTAATGAGAATTTTTCTTTTACAAGTTTCTCAAAATAAGATTCCTGAAAGTCATAATTTTCATTGAAATTTGGTTGGACTCTTAAAATAATCAGGCATTACATGAAACATCAACTTGAGGCACTGTCACAGTGCTTCTAAATAGTTTTAATACGGTGAGGATGACTAATGCATAATGGAAGACCCAGTGCAACCAACAAGGTTGAAGAAACCTGAATTGAAAATCCTATGCAAAAATGCAACACCATTTATATCCCTAAAATGTCAATTTAGAAAACTACTGAGTGTTACATTCTAAGTGCACGTAGAAACGGCTGATATGTAGCTTACTATTGCTCTAGCTAAATTTGCACATTGAGTTTTAGTAACATCGGTCATCACATAGGAACCATGCTGAATATCATGATTCCTACTCCAGATGCTTCCCATAAAAACAAACATAACCAACACCACCACCCCCTCAGAACTCCTAAAGAAAATACAGCAACCAAATGTCACTCTTGAAGAGTAAGAACTCAATGTTGAACTATCAGAATTCTCACGCAAAAGCATTTCTCATTCAGCAACGGCAACACTGTTACAGCTATGACACTAACCAATTAGTCTTCATTTATCTTAGCACATTAGAAAGAAGAATTAGGCATGGTGTCCAGAAGATAATTACATTGTGAGGGAGAGAAAGAAAAGAGGAAGGAAAAACACACAGGATTTTTTCTTTTTCCCCCTGGCAATTTTTGGCAACAATGCTCTAAATCAAGTGTGACAAATCTACAAGCTTCGCTACAGCAGTGTCATTCTATGTCAAGGCATTCTACACGTGACATTCATTGAAGTTGTTTTTCTGGAAATGCAACAGAAGATTGCAACGGCTCCCAAGAAATTGCATCCTTCATAGGAAAATACAACTAATTTTATTTTTACTTCTAAAATTAGCTTTGGTGAATTTTTAATGTAAACTACTAAAAAAAAAATTAGGCATTATATAAAGAACACATTATACTAAGCAGGTATATAGGTATATGCAAGGAAAATAAATTTCATACATTCTCAGCACATGACTGAACTGAGAGGTTAATAGTATTTCTCTTTAAATAAATTACCACCTGGTCACAGTTTCACTTGTAGGAAATGAGTCACAAAGCAATGATATCATGGTAACGGCTGAGTATCATTCAGGTTATTTAAGATTCAAAAAGCTACAAAACATATGGAAACATTACGCTTAAGTACTTTGTGATAAAATAAAATTTGGGAACATTCCAGAGGAGAGTTATGTATTCCTCCAATCCCTTAATTGAAATACAGACAGTGGCTATAAAACTACAGATTTAAAATACGTTCTTGATCAGTTACATTTATTTATACACAAGGAAACATACGAGGGAAAAAAGGTAACTTCTCAGACATTTGTTAAGATACTGCATCTCTTCAGTAAAATCATCATTCCGTTTTCCAAATTTTAAATAAGGAATTTTTTTGCTACTGACTAAAAATTTTAAATTCGATCAAAACCTTTAGAGCAGGAAAAAAAAGAATCCATTGTGAATTTATCTTTGAATTTGCTAGTCCTGGTCAGGGTTAAGCTTTCCACTGTAATAGTAGAATACATGACACAAAGCTACTTTTATATATATGCTAAATATAATTTAAAGCACCACACCATAAACACATGACAAAGACAAAAATTAACATTTCTTTGGCTGTGGCCACACAAGAGTCTTCAGTGAAAAGTTTAGTCAAATTATTTTTTCAACAGAATTTGTTCAGCCTTTTAATTATTTTTTCAAGGTTTCCCAGACTCTGTTAGTCTGCCATATCCATTTCTATACCAGTTTCACTGTTTTTAGCTCAACTACTCTCCATCCATTGCTATACATCAAGTCTCAAGTAACTGTGAGATCAATGACTCAACCATGTAAATCGATCAAAGTTACAGTCTGGATCAGTAAGAGATCCATCTTTTATGGTTCACTTGAGCTATGAGAAGTATTTGAATGAGAGAAGGACACTTCCATTAGCACACCTATGACTTCTGCTGAAACCAATGCATAATACTGACTCTACTGTGAGTTGATACACATCACGTATGCACACTTTGGTGTTCCAGTATCCTAGGTAGGGTAAGTTCATCCAACTTCACTGGCTTCCAGCTCAGGGGCTGGTAAATTCAAACTCACACTAAAGAAACTAGGAAACATGGTTTGGGTCGGTATAAAAGGTTTTGATTACTACATAAGCTATTTTAACTAAAGGAGGTTATCCAGCATTTCTTTTTCTACCTTGACATTACTTTCAGCCAGGTATGAATTTCTGTACATGCAGACTTACTGCATTCCCATATCCCTTGATATGTAACTAGCCACTATTAATTTCTGTACCATGAAGCATCGAAAGAGAAAAATAGATTAGAAATAGCTTCCAGTGTCCAATGGTGTACGTCTATATACACACCCATACAAACATACACATGCACATCCACCCTTCCCTTCCTACTGCTTACCACACTTCTCAGAAAATATTCCTACAGGAATCTAGTCAAGAGAGATTACAAAAATACTATATTCCTGCTTCCATTCATCCCTTCTCCTGGAAAATAAATCTTGAAACTCAGTCTTCTTGCCTATTGAGCTCTTGACATCTTTTTTTGGAGTTGACAAAAGATACTGCAGTAACTGGGCAGACCTGTAAGTGCAGAAAAGCATCCTTCATGAGGAAGCAGTCCTGACTGAAGCAAAAATAGACTTGTGACAAAGGCAATCAGATTCCTTATCTACCTCAGTCAACTTCTGGTGTGCAAATAGTCACATACAGACACAGCCTTGACCACAATCACACGGGGTTCTATACAGCACCATACAGCAGTTACAAGTAACTGCAGCATCACATCTAAAAATTCTGAATGGTGTTGTAGAAGATCAAAGGATATAATTAAATCAAACAACACTGGACCATGGAATACAGAATATTCTGAGGTAGCAGCAGTCTTAATGCATTGTGTCTGGAGAAAATTGTTCGTGTTATGTTCATGTTTCTTGTGGCATATCTGACAATAAAAAGAATTAAGTTTCGGTGAATGTCTACTGTGGTTGATGGTATCAATGCTGGTACCCACATATGAAGCATAGATATGACATGATACAAGTAAGAGAGAGACACTCATATCGATCCAGTAACTATTATCATGTTATGCAACTGTGTAATTTTCACCCAGTAACCTCAGAGTTTAGGAGTAGATCCTGAGTACATTGTTACAGAAAGTGAATTTTACTGTAGGGAAGAGATACTAATAATTGGGTCACCTCCTCTTCTGCCCCTACTTCCCACAGTTGTTACAGTTTGTGTCTGTACTACAGAGCATTTCAGTTAGCAAAGTTCTGCTAAGAGCTAGAAGTGGACATAAGCATTACCTGCCAGTCACTGCTTGAAAGGCTGAGATTGATCTTGCGATATCAACTGAGTGGATACTTTCTAAGACACTCTTAACAAAGCAAACTGTATGCAAGTACATCTATAGATGAGATCCATGAGTGCCTTAAGACACAAGAGATACCAAATTCATTATTTGTCTGCATCTTGACCACTACACTACAAAAGCACAGTTCCAGAAGAATTTACAGACTAAAAAAAAAAAAAAAAAAATGACACTATATGAGCAAACAAATTAGTGTGGAGGGGAAACCAACAAACCAGGAATAGAGCGCACTGGTCAGCAGAAGTGTCAGAGGCCCAGACTCTTCCATGTGACAGTCAGAGTTAATAGCATACTCAGACGTGTACTTAACCACATATGTTTGAAACATATGGACCTGTTATGTCCTTTAGATAAATCCTCATAACCAAGGATGTTCTTCAATACAATTCATCCAGTCTCCCAAATGTGCTTGTTAAACAAAATAAAAAAAACCCTACTTTTTTATCAAATTTTGGTAGAACTAATGAGCTGAACAGTGCTACAGAAGAAAAAAAGATCCCTGAAATAGGGCTGGTTTCATGCTTTTTACTCATACTATGAGCAGAGATAAAGGTTCAGATAGTACATATGACAGGACATAGGGCAGAAACTAGGGGCCACAAAGTCCTACTGCAGACTGACAGACCACACCAATTAACAGGAAAAGGATACACTGTGCATAAAAAGAATATTTTTTACTGAAAAGAAGGTAGAAGTTATCAAGGCCATAATACAAAACCTGCAACTAGATCTCTTGAATGTTTAGCCTGGTATGTTGTTAGAACAATCTGCTCATTATACAGTTGGGGAAATGGTTATTGGTGTAATTATTATTAATGCATAATAATTACCTGGTGCTGAGATATCAAAAATATCCCTTGGATTTCTTAAAGGAAATGATATCAGAAAGGCATCTGCAGTAAGTCTGCCACACATATTGGAAATAAACAATTTGCCACGTAGAGCATGCAAAATTCCCCCACAGTACTCTAAGTATTGATAATATTACTTAATAGGAAGCACTGAGTCACAGAAATTTATTTCACATCCAAAGAATGAGTAAAGAGGCAGGTCATCTGTTTATGCAGCCAGACACTCTGGGGGAAAAAAATCCTTCAGAATTTGTGTGGCAAGGGTGAGGATGTCACTGTGGTCCCAGTGCCCAACCTGCTTTTTCCAATATTCATTATCAAAGACAAAAATAGATTACTTCACTTCTGAATGTCCTCAATGAAAGCCCAACACCCTACCTAAAAGCAGCCTGAGTTCAGGCTAATTTTTCCCCTGCAGAACTGTATTCACAGCTTTACAACAGCCCTTAGAGTTACTAAGAATGAATGGGATAAAACTGAAGCAGCCTGTCCCCTAAATTGAAAAAATTAGAGGATGAGACACATGATTATTTCTGTCTTAAGTAAAACCTCTTTTAATAGCAAAACAAATTAAACAGCAACATTCAAACCAAGACCATTATCAGATCTCTTCAGGATAGATAGTCCTGAAAAGCAGTTATAATTCAAAAGATAAATATGATCATAAAGAATAGATTCTGGCAAACAGATTAATAAGATGCAGCACATATATCCCAAGTGCATAATGAACCATATAGCCATGTGAATCCAACAGGTAGAATCAAGACTGATAAAGCAATACACTGTAGCCACAAAAAATAAAGTGTAATTTTTTAGCTTCCTATTATTATATTTTTTAGCTTTTTTAGTTATCTACAGGTAAGTACAACATCTACGTAACATTCTGAAGAGTATTTATTGGTGGTTAATGAGTTTTCTGTACATCTCATGCTGCTCTCTCTCATGTAGGCCCTCTATTCCTTGTGGTAATTGCAGGAAGGGGGAAGCTTTCTATCTATTTAGAAAAGGAACAGCATTAACACGGCCCATAAAGCTAATACATTATCTTAGTAATTTTTACTGTAATTTGGGCAGGAAAGGACATATTTGCCCCTTCCTGTTTCCTTCCATTCACTTCTTTCCAGGCAACAAATCTGTCAGATTTACCAGTGACATGGGAGAATTCCTTGGCAAGTTTCAATGACTGTGGACAGGCTTCCACAGAAGTGGTAAAAAAGAGTCATAAGCAGAGCAGTAATGAGAAGTTTAGTATGGGGAAAGGTACAAGTGAATCATTCCCCATGCCATGATGTGTATTTGTCAGAAAACACTACCACTGGTAAGTCAAGGTTTCTCCAAGGACAGAAATGGTGCTGCAAGACAAAGTGCATAACTAGAACAAAAAGGAGATGCCGTCAGTGTATGTAACTGTGCAGCTGGATTAGATGCAGGGCAGGAATAAAAAGAAGAGTATCCTCACAGCTGTTCAAGAAGGCACATCCATGCTACATGTCTAGACAAGCCCAGAAAAATCTGAACTTTAGAGAAACAAGTATTTACAGTTTAGTCTAGGTTTAGTCAGAAACCAGGAATTTGTTAAAATCAAATTTGTTTTGCAGGAACACTACAGGCTCTCTGTAACCAAACTCCATCTTGCGCCTGTGAGAGAGACTGCAGCCTCGAAGCCCAGCCCTTGAGAGCAGCACATCTTGCACTGTTCACAACATGATAGGCTCTAGAAGGGAGTGCTGATTAATATTCAACCAGTCCAGGAGAAAAAATATAATCTGGGCCAGTATAACAAGGTAAGACACAAATATTTTCTTTTCACTTGTTGGCAATAGCAAGAGGGAGGGGGAAGGGAATAACTAACTCTTTGAAGGAGAAAAACAAGACAAACCCTTTCATCTTTGCTCGGGAGAAAACTTGTGCTGAGCCTAACACCAGTGAGAGACCTTCCAAATTCAACTTGTCTCTGCAGTCACACTCAAGGCACATGCAGCAATAACTTCTAGAAAAGCATTTGTAGGTTCACTGTGCACTTTATATTACTATATTATAGCCACAGTTTGCCAGGCACTCCAAACAAAACAAGTAATGTTGTTGGCACAGGAATTATTTTAAGAAAGTAGCTGGAGTTACACAAAATCTAGCAGGAAAGAAAAATGGGCATTCTTCTCATAGTTACAGAATAACAAGAAAAAAAAAATAAATAGAGCATTGCATCCTGCATTCCTTCCCTTTTCAGCCTTTGTTCCCTTGTTTGGGTACACTTCAAACGTTCCTTTAAGAGTTATGTCTTGTGCCATTGAGGTGAAAACCCCAAACCAAACCAACCAAACTAAACTAAAACCAAACAAACAAAACCAAACCAAACAAACAAAAAACCAAACCAACCAACCAAACAACAAAAAAACCTCAGAATCAAACCAACAAACAAACAAAAAAACCCAACCCAACCCAACAACAAAAAAACACAAAAAAAATCCACAAAAAAACCCACAGAAAACCCAAACAAACCAACAAAAAAACCCCAAAACAAACAAACAAAAAAATGCAAAGCTATCAAAAGAGTTCCCATTCTAGTACAGACTGAAACTGATGTCTCTGAGCCTGTCACACCCACCCTTTCAAATAGCCAAAAGCTGTTTGCAATGACACCTCCAACTAGCTCTTCTGACCATAGAGTACTAGTGCAAAAATACACCAGCATTTTTATCAAATTATATTTATTCCTTCTACAGAAGGAATAAAGAATTCTATAAGAAGGAATAAATTACAAGAAAATGTAATAAAATTTTGATTACACAGCTGAGTGAATTTGACTGTCATTGCTCTGTCATTTCTAACCTCTTAACTAATGCTTGCAGAGTCTCATATTCTTTACTATATGCTCCAAATCTTGCATTTCTACAGTAGCTATTCTTCCTCATTAAGAGGAAGGAATTGTGACTTCCAGATCCAATAAACAGCACACTTTTAACTTTTTTTTTTTCTTTTTTTAACTAGCCAGTATTTATCTCAGAAGGATTAATACATCTGCATTATAAATCCAGCTCCTGTACTGGAATGGAAGTTACTGAAGTGCTCCATAATCAAAACATAAATACAAGATTAATTCAAAGTGCAGAACTGGAGAATGGACTTAAAAATCCTTGCACAGATTTCAAAATTATAGCCTTTCAGTTCCACCCTGCTATACAGTCAGCCACACTGCAGCGTTCAGATTTAGATTTATTATGTGCTTACGCACACTCCAAAGACTTACTCATCAGCTTTTCTTTATAAAAGCCTTTACAGTCCCAACTTCAATTAGACATAGAGAGGACAGATTTTTCAGCAAGACATTTGTCTTTTTCTGATTCATTCATCCATCCATGGACCTGTCTGTTGAGAAAAGGCTTTCTATTAGATAACTGAGGAAACTATGTGATATAGTGTGGATGCCACACTAGAGCGCAGACAGAAAGATATTATGCTCATCCTCTTTATTGAGAAATTCTCTATTCCATGATAGGGATTATTCCCTTCCGCCTCCCTCAAATTACAGAATGATTTATTAGAAGTTTGTATGGAAGTGTACAAAAAAAAGATCACCCATGTACATAAAATTAACTGTGCTCTTTTCAATTTTTTTTTTTGTAAACTTTTTTTTTCTTTCATCAAAGTGATTTTTATATACAAGTGGTTAACTTCCAGATAAAAGTTTATAAGCATTAGCAAAGTGGCAACATACAAACACCCCCACCCACCCACCCTCCCAGCATTAAAATACTGGTAGTTTTGTATTGCCACATGAAATGGGGATTAGTAAATGTGATTGCTTTGGCTGATTGCACTTTAGCTTCCTTTCTACAAGCTGAAGACCTTGCCATTCTACATTGACAGAGCACACAGATAAGTCTTCTTTTCATTCTTAATCTTGGTGTCTACTACAGAAGATAAATCTGTAAAGAGATAAAATTTCTTATATCTTTCAGTGTATTTTTTTTGACATGCACTTAGTTTTCCCCTCCCTGCCACTGTCCACAAAAATACAGGCTTGCATTGTCCTGCACAGCCTTTTAGATTTTTCCACTCCTTAGATGCTTCAAAGGTTTATTTTTAACTTGTTTTTACTTCATGCTGCATGCACTGAAGCCTTTTCATCATTATATGGGCTTCTTGTGAATGCTTCGTCGTGAACATTGTAAATGTGACCACATGCAGACGCTGTAGCATTAAATAGCATGTGGCAACCTCAGATACTGTATACAAGATATTTCAGAAAGTCTTTCTAGTGAAGTATATGCACTTTGTCTCCAGTTTCCAGACTACCTATCATATAGCACTCAAAGGCAGCCAAGGCTTTTATGGGAAACACATGGTAAGTGAAAGTCATGACCTACTTAGGAACTAGAATGAAAAGAAAATTTGAAAACAGTGGGTCCAGCTCCTTTTTTTCCATACTCCTGAGAAGCAGAAGCCATGTCATTGAAGTCAACTACAGCAGTAAAACCCTAATGTTAACCCCAAAATTAAGGCTGCTGCGTAGCCTTGATAGCCATAGCTGAATAAGGAAAATGCATATTTTGATTCAGGAAGCATTCATGGGAACATACGCATCACAACTGTCCTATCTGCAAGCCAGGTAATATTTGTCCCCACACAACAGGTCCAAGGCACAGAGGTTTTGTGTGATTCTGAGATAGATCATAGAACTGTATCTGCATTAAGCCTTTATTCTCTAGCATTCAGTGGTATCACACATCCTGCAATGCTGCTCTCTGTCTCATTTATCCATTATCACCCCGTGCTGGTTCGGGGACTAGTTGTGGGCACTGGCACTAGTAACAGAGAGAACTAAAGGCTGATTTACTCCAGGGAACTCACTGGACAGCCAGTCCCAGGTTAGACAAACACAGAAGCAATATGGGAAGCACTTTCTCTTCAACCGCACCGATCTTGGCCTAGTCATTAAGAGTTTTTCCTAAAATATGTAAATTGTAAGCCTTTCAGGTAGAAATTGGTTTTTAAGTCATCAAGCAGGCAACATCTTTTTGCAAGCAGTAAGACTCAGTTTTTGGTTTCAACTTTAGATTAAACTCACACGGAATATTCCAGGTTGCTGTACCTCCTTGCAGGAAAGGTGCTCCATGCTTTACAGGGTTTTGCACAGAAATAACTGCTTTGTTGGAAGAATGTGCTTTATAATTAGTACTGCAGCACAGACAAGTTGCAGAACAAGATATTTCTGCAGGAAAAGAAACGTCTAAAATTATCTGCAATCCGGTATTAGGTTATGATGAAGTCATAAGTTGGAGGCTCTCACAAACAGAGGAAGAGAAAGGAGCACAAACAAGTGTAAGTCCTTGAGCCCAGTCAGAAGAAAGCTCCATCCTGTCTCTTGCAGAATTTCTCCCTCCAGACCACATCCTGTGCTCCTAGCTGCTTGTGAAAAAAAGAAAACCACCAAAACCAAATAAAAAAGCCACAATGTGTATTACTGGAAAAGTTTCAAAACTACACATGATTATTCTAGGGGAGCAGGAAGCATTTTACTTCCCCTTCTTTGGGAAGAGAAGAATGCAGACTGCCACCAAAACACCATCTTCCCACACAGGAGAGAAAAATCACTTCCAACATGAGACTGATTTTAGCAGAATAGCAGAATCACTCAAGGTAATGCTTTGCTGAAGTGAAAAAAGAAAGGTTAAAAAAGGGCACCAGTAGCACGACCAATCTGAAAAAGCCTGAAGCTTAGAACAGATTTATTCTCCTTCCCATCTTTATTCCTTCTACGTAGGCTACACATTGAAGATTTGCATTTGAAAAGGACTTGCTCATTCTCCCCCGAGGATGAAAGCAGAAGGAAATCTTACTGTTGACTTTAGAACTTCATTAGTTCCCACAGCAACCGACTCATCACACACATACACACCAGAGTTCCCCATCTTACAGAATGAGACTCTCTAAGTACATAAACGTGGGTTAGAAGTATTCCCTCTAAAAAACTGCTTCTCAGTAAACATCTTGAACCCATTATCTCTAGTCTCTGCAACTGCTGGCTCTCACGTTTCTTCTGCACCATGTGTCTCTAAGACTTTAGATGCTTTGGCTGACATGCATGAACCAGGTGAATCTGATGTCACATCTGAATGTGAATTTATGGATGTATTTGCCCAAAGACAAATACCTATTTCTGTATGCAAAAACATGATGTATCACTTTGCCTTTTACCAATGTAAAGAAAAGACCACAGCTGCTGTTACCTGGTGCCCTATTTTATTTTTTCCCAATTATTTTTCTGTGAAGAAAAAAATAAAATGTTTGCACAAATAAGGCTTTGTGGTAAATCATGTAAATGGCCACAGGGGGGAAACAGGTTTGTCCCAGATCATCCACGTGTCTGAAATAATACATGAAAACAGAGGAAAAACAAACTTTCTTTGACCTTAAATGCAAAGATTCTATTGATTAATAATATCCTTTGGAGTTGAATGTCTTGGGCAGCAAACACATCTACTGAGTAGCAGTATAGAAATACTGGAGGCAATATGAAAATATATAAATATTTTTATAAAAATACTGCCCTAAATAATTGCTCCTCTGAGCCAAATGGTCTCCAGGGATGCTGCATGTGAAAGATTTGAGGGAAATGGTGAACAAAACCAGTCATTTCCTCTCCCACCCCACATATGCAAAGACTGACATTTCCAGCTGGAAACAGACCTGATGATTTTGTGCTAATGGATCACATAGATTTTTCTGAAGTCAGATCAAAATACACTGCCAACAACCTGCTTTGTGCTTTTAAAATCATTTCAGTTGCTGGACGGTGGTGTGGTTGGGGAGACTAGATCTGATCTACTCTGAGACAAGGCAAACCATGCAAAAAACAAAACACCCCAAAACAACCAACCAACCCAACCAAAACCAACCACCACCACCAAAAACGCCACAAATAACCTAACCAGCCAATAAAAAAAAAAAAACAAACCCAAAACCAAAATAACAAAACAAAAGCCAACTAACAAAACCAAAACCAAATAGAATGTTTGATTTATTATGACTTAGAAAACAAATACACTGTCCTACTTACTAAAGCTGTGTTGAACTGACTGCCACAGAGAACAGAAGATGACAGATACTGTCTTACTGCAGGAGCTCAGCCTTTCATACTGGCCCTACCCAAACAGTCCCTTACGGAATACTATCATAGCTCAGGTCAGCTCAAGACAAGCAAATTCAGAAAGTAATGAGGAGGAGGAAGTGAGGAGGGAGAAGACTTGCTGGGAGATGGAACCATGCTCCAGTTTTTATCCTAATGCCAACATATTTACTCAAGTATTTTCCTACGCAAAGTGCATTTCTTTCATGTTTCCCTCAAACAGTTCTTCACGTTTTGTGTCCTGACTGAAAACAGGAGGAAAACCATGGTGTCTCCAGGTCTCCAGTGGTGTAAAAAATGAAAAAAAAAAGTCAGATAGAATCCAAGTTCTGCTTTTCAGAGTGAAACGGATGTTTATTACCATCGCCATGATGCACAGCGCTGAGATACTCTTACTACCAAGCTACCTTCTTAGCTACATCAGGCTACCTCTGTATCACAGTCTAAAATGCCAACAGGCAGGACATGCAGGGTCGTACACATTTTGACAGAAACAGAACAGGGATAACCTTTATTAACAATGGAAATAATGAAGTAACTTGTGATATAAAGTAAATCTCTATCTCTTCAGCTCCTCCAAGCTCCTGGATGTGACACAATTCACCAAAGCCATGCATCTGGAAAAAATACTAACTTGATGGGATTTCTACCTCCATTGGATGTAGAAGGACCACAGAGTTAAATGCTACATGTCTTCCAACTGATACTTAGTCCAGGTATCATAAGGCTGAATACACTATAACTGAGAATACGTCTCAGGCTATTCAAGACACACTATATGGAATATTCAGGACTCATGAAAAGCAGTTTTCATGTTGCAAGGTCTGCAAAAGCACCAAAATAATTTTAAAGCCTGCAGTTGATTTTTTTCTTATTCTACACAGCATTTGAGGTCTTTGTGTTAGTCATGCACTGGGAACCACTTGGATTAAATCATAGATCACTTCTTTCCCACCATCCCACGAGTCTCTGAAACTCAATTTCTTTGTAGCACTTAGTCATGGCTTTGCAGAGTGGGGAGGAGAAGGGCAACTACTTGGAATAAGAGAGTCAGAGCAAATACAGCTACTGGCTTCAATACTGGTAGCTCTACAAAAAGCTCTGCCAGTAATTTCTCATTTCTTTTCAGAGTATTTTGGCTCTCTTTACTTCATAAAGGTGAAGTACTTATAAAAGCACTTTACTTTCATAAAAGTACGAAGCATATTGGGTAATGGAACTTAGGTTCTTTACTGAAGAGCTAAGAACAACCGAAAGTGATGCTTTTTCAGTACAACAGTAAGCAAAATACTTCCCATGGCATCAATTTTTATCTTAAAACATGTTAGGTCTGTTAACCTAGACACCTAGAAAGCATCTTAATGGTTAATTATCCTACTTTGCACTTTCTTTTAGCTCCTAACAGTAATGTAACAACAGCTCCAGTCTTTTATTCCATGACATCACTTGAAAAAACCTCCACACACAGTAGCAATGCTACTCTCCAAAATTTAGAATAAACATGCCTATGGTGCACCTAAAGTCAGTTTGACATTTTTCTCCAAAAGACTTTATTAAACCCCAACTCAAGTGATGTGAAATATGCCCCTAGACTCTGTGAAGACAACAGGGTGACAGCAGTAAAAGGGCTCTAGAAGGAACATTCAGAACAGCTTCTCACCATTCCTTCCCCAGCAAACAGATTCAGATGTAATGAGAACCCTGCTTCCACTACTGTCATTTACTATCCCAAAGGAAACTGAGTGGCACTTCAAATGCTCTCTACTGCTTTCCTTTTTTTTTTTTTTTTCTCCTTCCCTCCAGTCTCATTCACTTAGAAATTTCACTGTCACTCATTTTTCCTGCAGAACAGAATGTATAATTACATGAGGACCTTTGTCCATTAATACCAGTATGAAAGTGTCAAAGGTACTGCCAAAATATTCAGTCAGCCTTTCCTCCTCAAGGAATCATTTTAATTATTTTCTTCCTGTCACAGACCCAAACTTCTGACCACAGTCTGGTTTGCTGCTCAGATGTTTACTGGGCTGCATAATTTTACTGAACTTTCAAGAAAGAATTTATAGTCTCTGTGGAAACTAAAGCAGTTCAAGGAAGACGAACGACTAAAGCAGTATAACAGTCTCTTTTCAGTGGTGCCCTGTGACAGGACGAGAGGTGATGGTCACAAGGTGAAACACAGGAAGTTCCACCTCAACATGAGAAAAACTTCACTGTGAGTGTGACAGAGCCTGGACCAGGCTGCCCAGAGAGGTTGTGGAGTCTCCTGCTCTAGGGTCTTTCAAGACCCACCTGGATCTGTTCCTGTGTGGCCTGCCCTGGATGCTCCTGCTCTGGCAGGGGGGTTGGACTCAATGGTCTCCAGAAGTCCCTTCCAACCTCTACCATTCTGTGATAACATGTTTCTTGATCTCCCTTCAGCAATTTTTGCTTACCCTCCTAAGACATTGTTCCCAAACTGTGAGCATACCTCACCTATCAGTGAAAGCCTCTGCTTTTTCATGCCTAACAAATGTAATTTTGCCAGTCCTTTATTGGCTTCTTCGCTTCTCATACAGCCTGTAGATGTACCACTGGAAAATGTATGCTCTTCTGATTGTTCTTGCCAAGTAGCCCAGGGTGCTGCAGTTTGTGAAGCGGCACAGGTGGAGAAGTCTCCAAGAGCTCTGCCAGTGCAAGAGGTTAAGGCCAGTTGGTGACAACTGGTTACCACCTGGCTAAGAAGGAATTCAACTAGTGATCCTCTCACTCCCAGAAAGGGACCTGGCCCTGGTCACCAGAGGGAAGGTGGGGACCCGGATGGAGTTCCCACACAAACATGAGCCAGTGACTGATCTGCTCAGGCATTTTTAATTGATCATCCTATACAATGCCTTACAAACAGAAGGTTACAACATACTTGGCACTTACACCAGTCAAGCCTAATTCAGTTTCCATGCTCTCTGCATCATTTGATGAAAATCTCAGCTATTTTCAGTATAACAACTAGTAATTCTGAAACGAAGTGCTCCAGATCTCTGCAAACTGTCATCAATGTTCCTGCTTAGGTTGCTTGTCATGACTGGTTTTCTGGGCATGAACCATGATAGTTTTATCTAGCAATCATGGGAATCGTTGCCATTTTCTATAAGAACATCTACCACTGTTGAGACAGTTCAATTCATGCTGTTAAAACTCTTTTGAAAGCTTAAGAGAGAAGCATGTGACTGGCTGGTTGTTCCATGCTGCTTCAATGATTTAGTATGAAAATTTGTAAGACTATTCCATACCAAAGCCTACATGTGCATCATTTGACCAAAAACTGTCATTTGAGAAAGTTCTTATAAGCTTCTAAATAAGCTCTATGATGTGTTTATGATGGTTTTTACAGGTAGCCTTGCTCTTTTATTGGTCCATCCAATAAATGACAAAAGGATCATCCACCCCTGACCCCTGACAATCCGAGGAAAATTCATTACTAATATAGGTACATATACATCATCCCAGTGTGTAGATATACATACACACACTACTATACTTTTTAGCAGTTTTGTATACTTTAGAAAGACACCAGAAGAACTTTAAAAAAAACCAAAAACAAAACAGAAAAATTACCCTTTTTTTCATTTTTTTCCTCTGTTGTCAGACTACTTTCCCTTTGAAAGGCTTGTTGTTTTTTTGTTTGTTTGTTTGTTTGTTTTTTGTTCTTTAAATTAAAATAACTCTAAACAGTCTTGATAAGCTATTTTAAATATATTAGGATTCCCGCATCATTATTAAAAAAAGCACACAGTAAGTCTTAGAGACTGTGCTGGACTAAAAGCATTTCCTCCTGTCCAGAACTTTGTTACTGTTCTTAGCAACCAAATATTGTTTTCCTGCTGTTAACACAAGGCAGCAACACTAGTTAATATATAATGCCTCATAAAGCGACAATAAACTCTACTTCTCAAGTCTTTCATCATGTGTCAAGATTGAGTGGCCAGACAGTCTACAAAGTCTGGGCAGTCTAAGACATCTTCTGGAGGGCCAGGAAAAAAACAAAACAAAACAAAAAAACCCCAACCAACCAACAAACCCAAACACAAACCCAACAGTAAAACAAACCCAAGCCATCATAACCCTCATTCAAAATGAGATGTCGAGTACCAACTCCAAGAACAGTATAGTGTCACCACAGATTACTACACACAACCGAATTAAGATCGCAAAATCATGCATGATGTCTGAAACTACTTTCACATTCCATCCCAAATTTCTGGGCTACATCGTGCTCTCCCATCAGCCAGTATTAATGACTGGGGCCTGATTCCTTGTTTTCAGCAAGTAGTCTGTAAGCCACATCACCTCAACATGGAAAATGCATGAAATAAACATGTCTGATTTCAACTGAACAAAACCAGACTGACTGGAAAAGCTCCATGGCAGAGAACCAAAGAGTAGCTTTGGAAAAAAACCTAACCAAACTAACCCAAACATTAGGTGGAAATTTCTAGCACGTGCATTCACTTACCAGCTACTGAAATTCTGTCAGATCACCATGGCACACAGAGACAAAGAAACATGATGACACCATTCCCCCATGCTTTTTAAACTCACATTGCTTCCCCATGAATGTGACCATTCCATTTGTTTAATGCCTCTTAAAAGACCTTAAATGAAACCTATTTATTTGAAAAGGTGTAAGAAAACCATGGTTATGTCTTGAGGAGAAATGTTACCGTGGTTTTGGCTAGATGTACTGAGTAATAAATTATATATTTTACAGATGAAAATAGTCTAATCTAACAAGCAGACTTCACATTGATTCCAGAGATTCACAGATTAGAAATATGATTCTTCATCTTTGGTTTTTACTATTGGTAAGGATTTATTGGGTGAAGTAAAAGGTTTATCAAGTAGCAAAACTCACAATGAAGCATATGATTTACTCTATAGAAGAGAAAATGAGAATAAAAGAACGGTGATTTTCTGTTGCAGAGTTTCCAGTCTGAGCAGATTTTCTTTTGCCTCAACCTTCTCTATTACTTGTTTCAAAATTTTCCAGGAAAAAATCCTAACCAAACCAAACAAAACACAAACAAACAACAAAAAACCCAAGGTCTAATACTTCTCTAAGATCACATGCACAGTTACATTAGCACCACGAGATTTCACCCAGAAAGTTCAATAAAGCTAAAAAGGATGAGCTCAGTAGTGTAATTTTTGTACTAATGTAAAATTATTAGGCAAACTATAGGGACAATGTTGGCTTTCCACATGCAGCCTCCCCAGGCAGTAGCTCCATCAGAAGAACACTTCTCATCAGCTTTTTGGATGCAAGCGCAGAATAGCTCAGCCAGATTGCTTCTCCTCCTGCCTTTAGGGAGTTGTTCCTCTTTGCCACCTTAAATACATAAACTGTTGAGAAAATGCCAAGAAGAATGCCAAGAAGACATGTTGAGAAAATGCCAAGACAACATGCAGAATGTTTGGAATGGTGGGAGAAGAAAGAGGTATGACAGAAAATCATTAGGGGAAAGTCATTATTTCATCTATAGCCAAATGGTATAATCAAATTGCAGCTGGATCTAATGTAACTTTATATTCTAATTATAATGCCATCACTATATTCTCAATCACCAACAATAAAATACTGTTATTAAAAGGCTGAAGACAGAAACATAATAGCAGAATCTTAGACAGTACAGTTGCCTACAGAGCACACAGTTTTGTGGGCGTTTTGTCCAATTCTCATTCTTCAGGCTGTGTGATAGCTGACTAGTGAGGAGCAACGCAGCTTGCAAGGTCATTCCTGTTTGAGTTGGTAAAATCAAAGCACCTATTTGCTCTAACACCACGGCCAGCAGCATAAAAATTTGCCGTTTGTACAAAAAAGAAAAATAAATAATCTGTTAGCCCCCACATACTGATATTTAAAAAAATATTTTAAATTATATAAATTAAAAATGCAATTTTTCACCAAGGGTACGAGTTGACCGAATAAAAGCTAACACACCCATACAGTAGAAAGGGAAGTTTCAGAACACTTCACAGAAAAAGCAAACCAAAAACCTTTGCTAATTTTATAATGATGCCTTTGCAGAATGGTACAGCTTATAAGGAATAAGGAAATTGCTGTGCTAAAACAAGATGCACCTGGTATGGGGAGAGTCCTTCATAATCTGCATCCTTTAGCCCTAATGATTTTGATTTAAAGCAGAATTTGGATCAGAACCCGGTTTCACGAATCCGAAAGCATATGAGGGTTTTTGTAAAACAACAGCTAGGATTCCTACCTCCCAGCCAAGCTCCACTACTCCAACTATTTACAGTATTGCCAATACTTGAGCACTATACACACCAAAACAGAAAGTCACTCTCCTCCAGAACATACCTGACAAGTATAACCTAGATTTAGCTTCTTACCTAGAGCGTTTTTTACTCTAAGTCTTGAGAAGTCTCTCACTGACTCCTTTTTTCCCCCCCTTGCCTCCGAGGAAAAACACACATTGCCACCACCACCAAATGTAACTATAAATGAATCTTACAACTTTTGAACTGCAAACCTTTCAATATTGCAACTCTTCCCTCCTGCTAATCCAAGAAATGTTCTAGAAGAGGAGAGGAAGGGGGAAAGCTTTTCCCAGGTGTAGGCTAGAACAAACTCCAGCCTAACCCAGCAGTAATAACCATTAACCTCTGGCACCTAAACTTAGACAAATTGGTAAATAAAAATTCTGTAATCCTTCACATCTTTTTTAAAACTACAGTATTTTTTTTCTACACCATTTCTGGTTCCTAACTGTATGAAAAAAATGAACTTAAACAGCTTTGAAAAATGGAAAGTTACACAACACAATATTCAAGTGTACTGCTTTGTGAGGAATATGGTTTAATTATTAAATGCTAGGTATTCTTTTATTTTCAGTTTATAGCAAAAAGATTGTAGGGAATGTTTTCTTACTTTAAAAATAAATATGGAATCCAAAGCAACAGATGCTCAGGCTAAGTAAACAGCTAAGCAGTAAGTTAAGGTAAGGCTTAGGTTAGGGTCAGGCTGTAGTGATAAGTAATTTATCAGAAAATATTTATCACATACTGGATTTTTTTAAAATCTAAATTCAATATCATATATTCCAGAAGCAAATTTGATATACTGTTGCTTACTTAGGAGTAAATTACATCACCAATGTTTTATCTATATATTGCATTGAATTATAAATCACGTTACCATCATAAATTCACAAATACTTTTTCTTTTAAAAGCAGAGGAACAGAAAATAGTTCTATCAACTAAAACTGAAAGTGAAGTAATAGTATAATTGAAAGGTAACAACAGCAAAATAGTAACATACAGCAGAAATTTTATCACGATATTTAGAGACAAAAACATTCACTGTAAATCTTTACTCACAGCTTAAGAAGGAATGAATATAGGCAGACCACAGAAGTGATGGCAACATAGTACCCTCAACAGAAAAATTACAGAGAGCCAAGACAGAACATTATTATTTGGAAATCTCAAAACAAAGTATGATGGCACCAGTTCCCAGGAGAATTTTTTTGAAGTAGCTTAATCTGGCAAACTAAGCATGCAAAGGAGGGTCAGGATGCACATGAGAAGCCTTCCTTTCTTTCTACCTCCGAAGGAGAGACATTGGCAGAGCTGAACTCCTTCAGCTGTTCTGAACACATGTAAAATAACTCCTGCACATCTCATCATTGAAAGTTCAACTCATCATCTTTAGTGTTTAGCAAGTTTCTATCACTCAGAGCAAGGAATAACGGCATTATCTAGTTAAATATTAATAAACTGTTATTTTCTGTACTAATTTAGGAACTCTATTACCACTCCTTGTGGTAATATATCCTTAGGGATACCTAATGAGATACAGACAAAGCTGATCATCTATTGATTAATCTCAATTTTATAAACCCTGAGTGCCTGTTTGCATACTATTAATGAGTATTAAAACTTCTGCAGCCCATTCTATCTGATTTTGATACCTTTTTTTTCCTCTCTCCTATCAATCTGCTTGTCATGCAAGATTTCTCCTTACCACACCATTAGACCTATAAGATCCTACAGAGGAGGTCTGTACTGTGCCTTTAATGGTAGAGCTGATCCCTCTATCACCTTTATTGCAGTTTTTCCTCATTACACTCTTGTAAGGTCTGTAAGTGCTGCGGAGGTATTTGGTGGAACAGGAAATCTAGACCTACCCATGAATTTTTCTTTTTCTTCTCTGATTTTCCTGGCTGGCAAAATACTGAATAACGCTTTTAATGCTCCCTTTTTAAAAATAATAATAACAAAAAAATGCTGCCTCTGTGATTATAATATTTGTAGAATGGAATGAATAAAGAGTAATTTTTAGTCAAAGCGTTTCTAAAATAAAGTTAAAGCATATGAGTAGTAGTTTATATTATTTTAAGAAACATAGAAAAATGAGCCCAGAAAAGGTACTATTTGACAAAATTATATTTCTCACAGTTTTCACAGGTCTTAATTCCCTGTAAATTTGGCTCCTAGCACTGTATAAAAACTGGTTGGTTTATATACTGATTCTTAGTTAAGAAGAACTGGATTTCACACCTTACACACTACCGTATCAGAGAACCAAACCAGTATTTAAAAAAGAATAATAAAAAATTATTGCCATATTAAGTATTCAGTGTCTTTCCAGTTTTCTTTACTGTAGTCAAATGGAACAGATCAACCATAAACTTGCGTTACTTGTTTTGAGCCACAGGACAGAAACCTGGTGGGTCACTTTGTTTCACTTTAGCAGTAGGATCAGCACTAGTTTTGTAGCATGGTAACCTTACCTGAAGTGAGAAGTCTGAAGTATGGATTGTGTCATGTAAAGAGCAAACATGAAGATAAGTAGCTCTCTATGAAATAATTATTTAAGAAGGGAAATTTAACTTTTCATTCAGGTTGAAAAAGACCCTTGTGATTTCTGTACAATTTTTTAGTGTTAACCCGTGAGTGACTCTGCTGAGGAAAGTCTCATCTTCAGGTCATTGCCTATGGCTCCTATTCAGTGATACATAGTAACACTGAGAGAGAGCAGCTCAGCCTGCCTGATTAGAGGAAGTAGCATTAGTGCGTTAGTTGTAGTGAGGTGGGTGGTGGTCTCTTCTCCCAGGTGACTACTGATAGGACAAGAGGAAAAGGGCTTAAGTTGTGCCAGGGGAGGTTTAGGTTGGATACTAGGCAAAACATTTTTACTGAGAGAGGGGTTAGGGATTGGAACAGGCTGCCCAGGGCTGTGGTGGAATCCAAGAAGGTGTTTAAAAAAAGTCTAGATGTGACTCTTCTGGACATGTTTAGTGTTCCAGATAATAATTAGTAGACAGTTGGACTTGATGATCTTGAAGGTCATTTCCAACCTAAATGATTCTATGATTATTCAACTGGGAAAGTCAGAATTAGAAAAATAAGTTCACAACTATAAAAATGTCACGCTGCTGCTTGGCAGCTGCACCCACTTACTTGATCTCATAGCTTTTTGGCAATAGGCTGCTTATGCTACAGCTCTTCTTTTATCTTTTGGGGCTTTCATGGCAGGCCAGTATTATCCCCTGGAATGACATTTGACTACCAGTCCATTATCCATTACCTTCCTGGCACTTGCAGAATTCAGAAAAACCTTCTCTGGGATTTTGCACTCTATCTAGTGTCTGATAAATGTTATAAATTTTATGCCTTCTCCTGTGGTGCAAAGTGGAAAAATATGGCATGCGGTTATGCCAGCATTAAATGTCCTCAGCCAGGACTGTTTTCCACCATAAAGTCCTCCAAAAAGAACCAAAATCATTTAGTGTCTCTAAAACTACCACAACAGGAAAGACGAAAAAGAAAAGTGTCAGTTCTCCTGTACACTTTTCCTTCTCTGAACACACCAAAAGTGGTTATATTTAGAAAATAAGAGTTTCTCATTCTAAAAACTTGGAAACTTTGCCTTTAAATCAGTAATGCATCATTACCGCATGGACGAGACATCAAAACTAAAGAGGTTTCTTTGAAGACATGAACTTTGTTGCAACTTTGCTATACATACAGAAAAGTAAAAGAAACAGATTAAAAGAGAAACTCAAACCAAATCTGGTTTATACAGAGAGGTGTCACTGTCACATCCAATTAGATGGATATGTGCTCATTATAGGACACTTTCTACGATGATCAGTTTGTACATTAGATTGTTCTTGATAGTGAGTAATGATCCTATTTCTCCATGAATAACAGTAGAACAGAACTGAAATTAATTGCAATAATAAGAGCACTACATAAAAAAAGACAATCCCAATGAATTTCCATAGGTTGATGCCACTCAAAAAAATTCTCCTTTACATTAATAATAAGTGGGAAAATGTTGCTGGTTTCATATTTTGAAAACTGCGTTTTAGCTCCTATGAGTACATTGACTATACCTTCTGCACCCTGAAGTGAATTATCACAGGGCTCTTGTTTTGTTAGTTCTCAATAACAACAAAGGTTGTGAAGACTCAGTGTCTCCAGTCCATTATCTGCTATGATTGCTTCCAGTGTACAAGCATTTGCTGGGTTAGGCGCTGATTGTCGCAGCTAGGCTCTACAAAAATACTGGTTTTTCTTTTCCTAGGAAGTGCATCATTTTATTACCAACTACTGTAAGATGTCATGTATCAGTCTTCCAGGTCTGATTTTCAGCAATCAGTTTAAAGGTGATGATTTATCACTTTGGCTTGTTTATTTTTCCCAGTAAAATCAATATTATTTTGTTACTGATTTTTATAAGACTAAAATTTTAAGTGCTCCTTCCTGTAATTTATGTACTATGTAAATTTCCCTTACAAAGCAGCATATTTTATTGCTTTATGCAGTTACATTTGGAGAAAATAACACAAAATAGTTGATTTCAATCTAAGATAGCCCCAGGTTAGTCATCTACTGCAATTAAAACAGCTATCAGTAATCGAATAGCAATGCATCTGACAAGAAAGCAATGAAAAAACAATCCCCTCTGACTTAAAATTGCTTGTATGTTAGTAGAAGGTTTGGAGAACTGGTACTCTTTAAATACTTTGTTTCCTTGGGATTCAAAATGGGTGTACTTTTTTAACTTAGTATTTGCTTCATATGATATAATACATTTGCAATTCTTCTCAAATTCTGATGCTGCTGAGGTGAATCACCTCAATAGATTTTTGTACTAATCTGTCCTGTTGTGTCCTGAAGATGCTCCAAAAGCAGACTCACTAATGAGACCTCCATGAAAAAAAGAATCTTGTGACAAAATCATATTTAGAGGAGACTTAGTTTCTTCTTTTATGTAACAATTTGGTGTCTTAATACTTCTCCATCCCTTACTGTCCCTCCTCTGCCCAAGGTAAAACAGTGACAGAACGATGAGGGCAGGAAAGAGATGCATGGACACAAACAGCCACATCAACAAATATGAGAAATTGATTCTTTAGTTTCATGACATTGATGCTTAATAAGGCCATGGAAAAGTTTAAAGCACTCTGAAATTAGCATTTATTTCAACAAAATTCAATAGTTCTAATCTGAAAGACTGAGAAATAATCGTCCCAGATTGACCACTTTTTCTGCCACTTTTCCTTGTACCCTAAGATAAATACTATGCAGGACTGACAAGATTATTAAGTGATAAATCTTCTCCTTCAACCCTTGAGCAACTGGAGCCTTTGTTTCCCTGACATTCTGCATAGGGCATCATTCACCCATCTAAACCTGAACGTGCATGAATCTCCTGATTATCATCAGAGCTCTAGCTGTAGCACGCTTACAGTCTGCAATTTGGAGCACGATTCCTCTCCTCCTTAAACAATCATCTAAAATAGGTGAGAAAAATCACACCTTGAAAGTGTCCCCCTCTCTCCTATAGCTGTAGATGAATATAATTGATCCAAATGCACATCTCTCCACAGTTGAGGTTCAGAGTTGTAGGACGTGTCCCTGGATCTCCTTAGACCCATCTCATTAAATACTAATTCCCTAGATGTTTTACTTTCTGCTGAGCTGATACATTTTGTAAACTGAGTTATCTATAAATACTGTAAATGAATAATAAGATTGCATTATCTGGTAGCTTTTGTTTGCTTTCCTTTCATCCTGCAATCATAGAACATGTGAATTTCTCCTTGGCCAGCCTAATCTGAGTTCTCCGGTCAGCCTGTTTATTGACATCTCATATTCTATTCTCAGGCATGGTGACAGAACATGACTAGTTTTGCATATTTTTGGAAGGAACCCATTTTTTGGCAAAAGTAAAAAAAAGTACCCAACATTAGCTGAGTTAAGGAAAAAAATTTCACTACAGCATAGAAAATTATATACCAATCTGAATTCTGAGATTTACTGGAGAAACCAAAGGGGAAATAAACATCAGACAGGTGGATTATTCAACTGGAATTAAAAGAAAGGTGGCAAATTGACAACTAAGTAAATATGCAACCACTCTACTAGCGAAAATCCCAGTAGCTGCCAAAAATCCTGGCAAAAAAAAAAAAAAAGTAGGAATTTCTAAGTAAATCTAAAAAAGACACTGCATAAAAAAGGAAAAAGAAATCAGGAAAGGGGTATCCTAATGCAGCAAGCTTAGACTGTCTGGCACCACAGGTTCAAATGATCTCACTGATTCAGGCACTGCAAATATTCATCAGTCAAAGGGAATAAAATCAATGTTGTGAATGCAATTGTGACTACGTCTTGCAAAACCAGAGCATCATAAAACAAACAAACAAACAAAGTATTATAAAGCCAAAATCTGTTTCCTAATATTTGAATGAATGTTAATGACCCAGTGGCACCTTTATTAACAATAACGGTTTGCTCTTTGCCACCGTCTTGCATTTTTATCATTGTACTGGCTCCTGTCCTCATTCCCAGGAGTGTCTGCTTTTCAAAGGTGTCTTATTTCTATGAAGTGTTCTGGACAAAAATGTGCTAGAAAGTAAAACATCGTCATTGTTACAGCATCTACCAGTCGGAGCAAGATTTTCACATTAAATTATTGTAGGAAATATTATAGAAGTGAGACAAGAATAAATAACTGGAAATGAAAAAGAAAGGAATCCTATGTATGTGGGGAAGAGTATGAGAAAATCCCAAGTGATATTATTCATAGAAGTGCATAGATTAGTTATTTGTCACAGGATGTTCTCATTATCCAAGATCTGGTCACAATTGCACGCACAACATTCAATTGATTCCTTTTTGTCACAGGATTAATTGCATGGCAATTGTAAAACAATAAGCTAATACAATAAATGTAACTAACTCATACAAATTGCAGGTCTTCCCCTTTCAGCCTTGCTTTCACACATTAGCAGCTATGCTGACTGGGACAAAACTGTGGAAGACACATAAAGAATCTGAGTAATGAGATGATTCAAAACAACTATGCCATGATAAAATCCACAGTATAGACTAACCCGTTCTATGAAAACTGTTGGTTTAGCACATGAGGTTTTGTCGAGGCTTTTGACTGATACATAAGCACACCATTAGGGTACAGACATGTGTATCCTGCCTCATTTTACCTATGCTCAAAGGCCTGCCTGTCATACAGTTGCTTCTTAGGCTCAAATAGATGCAAATCAAGTTTTCATCTTCACATCACAGAAAAAAAAGCAAGTGTTTTTTTTCTGTGGTATACCAATCTGCTTCAGAAACATGCCAGCCCTCACAGAGCATGGAAATTAATAGGTATAATCAGCCAGAGTTACATTCCAGAGGCAAGTCATTCTTGTCAGCTAGTTAATGTGCCTCACTGATGACTTGCTGACCTTACTGGTGCAGTGTAGCTTGAAGGCTTTCTTGGTGTGCATTTAGGAGGACCACGTGACTCACTTCTAGTTTTGCCAATTGTCAGTAACATAAGGTCATCCTAAATAAGTGCTAATCAAACCTTTATATCACCTCCCATGAATTCTCTAACTAACACATAGTGAGTGTATTGGAGAAGAAGTAATTTCTCAATGCTTAAGTGGATTCTTAGAAGAAATTGTCTGGATCCTTTGCATAAGCTGAGATCTGTTTTATGAAAGCTAGGGCTGGGAGAGGTGGTAAAATGGTGTTGTTATAGATGTTCATGTCTCTCTAGTCTTGGGACTGGTAGGTATAACCCTGGCTTATGCCAGCTGCTAATATTTGTGCCAAAACAAGCCAGGATCAGCTTTTATGCCAGTGTAGAGGAAAATGCTGTTTGCATAGTGGGATCCCACGAAGACCGAGGAATATCTTAGTCTGGATAAACATGGTAAAATCCTGTCTCCGTTGGGATTTTTGCCACCAATATCAGAAGAGGCAGGATTTTTACTGCTGGGTTTAAGACTGCTTTGCTCCAGAGGGCACACTGTCTGTCCAGCGATCGTGAAGCTCTAGCAAGAATGTCAGGTGGGAAAAGCACACACTTTTCAGTGTGCTGAGGGAACACTTTTTTTGCTTCAAAGAGCTATGCTCCATTCTTTGAGCTTTTATTTGCTGCCAGAAGCTAACACTGCTTAGGTAAATAGCAGACACTGGCTATGGTTGTCTAGAGCAGGCTATTTTGGTTTGGGTTTTATTGTTTGTTTGTTTTTAATGGAAGACTGAAACACAAGCTTCTGGTCTTAATGAGGAGAGTGAGAGTAGTATTTGGTGGCATTGGATTGTGGGCATGTTGTCCTATATGCTCTTGCATTTAGGACAGCAGCCTGAAAGAGTTTGTTGGCAAGTAAATATTTTTAAATATTCTTCTGCCTTAGATAAATGGGAGAATTCAAAAAGAATGTTTAAAAGCCCAGTTAGAAGCTCTGAAACGTTGGGAAATTTATTTTGTTCTGCAGCATGAATATTACTGTAGGACAATATAAAAATATGTGCCAAGTTTTCCTTTAATTTGTAGCATAAATAAGGAATATCTAGAAATTATCAGTGGACATCTTAATTTATACCCATGCAGCCATAAATAAAAAATAGCCAACATACTTTAAAATATGCTTTCATATCACAGAATCACAGAATGGTGGGGGTTGGAAGGGACCTCTAGAGATCATCTAGTCCAACCCCCCTGCCAAAGCAGGTTCACCCAGAGCAGGTTGCATGGCACGTGTCCAGGAGGGTTTTGAATATCTCCAGAGAAGATATATCAACATGGTAAGGTTAAGAACACAAGAAATATTAAAATTCCTTTTTGCCAGATATCACTTTGACTTTAATAGGAATATGTTCTACAGTGCAGGCATAGGTATAGTTTTTTTCAGTCTTAAAGAAGAAATTCCATTAATCATTTATCATAGATACGCAAGACGTTATTGGCAGTATATATATATATATAATAGTCCTTGGTAAAGAATGAAACTTAAACATTCTGATGGGCCGTACATGATGATATGTCACTTAACTTTTAAAAACAGGCAGTAAGAAATGACTGAAAGGAATTTTAAAAAGTTACTACAGCCTATTTCACTTTATGTGCCAGCCTAGAGAGAGACACCTTACATCTATTTTCTTTAGCAGAATTAATTTTAAAAGGAGAACATGGGTTGTAAAACAATAGAGTATATTCTAGAAGAATGGTCAAGATAAACAAGTGAAATGGCAATTCATTTCTATTTTGTTATGATAAAACCCCTCTATTGATCCATAAACCAACTCATCTCATGTCAGCAATACTGAATTTTTTAAATAATGTAATAATGTATCAGAAGTTTCAAGGGGCCATGTCACCTGAAACCTTGATTTAGATGATGAAATGGGGGGGAGGGGGGGAGAGGGGGTGGGGAATGGAGATGCACATGTCAGTGTCATGTAACAAGTGTAAGAAAAGAACAGCTTTTCTGAGTCACAGCAAATGTCCATCTAGTCCTGCATCTTCAACCATTAGCTAGGACCGAAGAGGTATGAGTATGTAGAAACACTTCACTGGCATATCCTGCCAACTTGTCAGGAATTTCCCTAAACCAGAAGATGACTATTATAGAATAATGTTACAAAAACATTTTTAGGCTCAATCATATTGCTGAAGCACATAGTTCAGTTGACTTTCAGTTAACTTTGTAATATTTCTTTTCAGATTATTTACACAACTAAAAAAACCCCACCACATTAATTGAAAATCTGATTAAACAGAGGACACCAGCACATCATGATGCATTTGAAAGATCTGGGCTTACTGAAATAACAGTATTAAAACATGAATACAGATGGATGGCTGTATATACCGTGGAGCACAAATGTCCTAGTTCGGTAAATCTGCAAAAGATGAGGTATTTACCTGAACACTGATTGAGTGTCTGAGCTTTCTCTTTAATTCCATTCCCATTGCTTTCATGGAAGTTCATTTTTATCTCACAGAATCACAGAATGGCTTTGGCTGGAAGGGATCTTTAATAGTCTACCCCCCTGTAGTGAGCAAGGACAAATTTAACTAGATTTACAGTTTCTTAAGCTATTCCATAAAACCCCCACAGTTTTACTTTAGAAGTGGAAAATCATGTAGTATATGTTTTTTATCACATTATTGTTATTTTTACAGGGCAGCACCTAAGTTAGCAAAGGTCAGTGCCCCATTATGCTAGGATTTGTAAAGACACGGGCAAAGTCCCTCATCTTACAATCTTCACTACTGCAATGGAATACAATTTGAGTGACAGAAAAAAAGGCAGAAAACAATCATAAGAACACACGAGTCACACCAAAGATCTACCTGGTCCGTATTCTGTCTCTGACAGTGATAAGAAGCGGTGATCCAGGAAAAGCACAAGAACAGAGCAAGAAGTGATGCTTCCTACTGCGCATTCCTCCAATCTCCAAATCTTCAGTGCCAAATCAGGGACTTCACAGTTTCTGAGTGTCTGCATACTCTGATTACTGGACAATGGAAACAAAGAATAATCCACCATCCCAAAATTTTACAATCTCAGAAGTATTTTCACATACTTTATCAAAAGCCTTTGGAAAATATTGATTGAAAGCAGTATTTTCCGAACAAAAGCACATTGCAGAGTCATTGCTGATACAGGAACATTCCATCCCATGTTCTTATTGGGACTAAATTTCAGGGGTTGATTAATGAGATTAGTCAGGTTAAATTGCTACTAAATGATGTGTATCTGCACTATGCTAATTTGACTTTGTGAAGCTGCCTAAAAATGCTAATGCCTTTCTAGCACTTTTCTTCAATAGGAATATTTTAATAGTCCTTACTATTAAAAGTTGGGGTTTTTTTGGTTTTGGGTATTTTTTTTGGTTGGTTGGGTTTTTTTGGCTAAAAAAATGGTGTTTGACATGACATTCTATATGTTTTTAATGTATTCAAGAGTTCCAGGCTTATTTGACACTTTCTTTTTTTTTTTTACACAGGTCTTTTTCACATACATCTTTAGGAAACTGGGTGCATTTAGATAATATTTTAAAAAACTACTTTAAAACCTAAGTCAGTGAGGTGCTTTTAAAAATGTTATTATTCAGAACAATAATTAGCACATGGAGTTGGATTTTAAATGAAAGCAGCCAGGACCTTGATTTAGCACAGAAAATGTATTATATTTTTGAAACTCTATGTTAGCACGGCAAATCATAAAAGCCACCACTATATAGCTGCAATGTTCAGACATTTTATAGATCTTGTAATTTTTATCTGGACATGCTTAAAGAACTTCAAAGTGTTCTTTAGTACTTTGATATAGACTGACAAAGTAGAGTATCTTTCCTTATCAAAGTCTAGCTATCAAAAATCATTTCAGATTTTCCAGTAAGATCTCAAAAACTTAAGAGGAAAAAAGAAGTTACTGATAGGGTTTGTGGATGCATCAGAGACTGCACAGGTATGTGCATCTTATCAGAAGTACCCTATGGCATAGTAAATGCATTTCCATATTCCTCAGTATTCTCTGCTTGTCATAAGCATCACAAGATGTGGCCTATATGGAAATCGCCGGTTCCTAATTATGAGCATTTCCGTAACATGTTTCTTTTATGCCTGAATTTTAACCATTATTAGATTAAAAATCTTGGAATACAGCTGAACTGAACATTGAGATCAAATGAAAAGAGAAAGGATGTCAGAAATTAAATTGGACATAATACATACTGCAAAAGAAAAAAAACCAACACACCACAAGACAAACAACACCAAATCAAACACAAAACAAAAACCAAACCAAAGAAAACCAAACAAACCACAACCTTACATAAATAACATTTCTTTCGTCTCCTAAATGCCCATTATTTTATTGCTGCTGGAAAGCTGAGCACGTATTCCCTCGATCACTGCAGAAACTCTCGCTGCTCTGCTCTACACCTCGGTAAGGTAAAGATAATGGAAGTATCTCAGTACTAAGTTCAGCTATTAAAACAGCCATTTAATTCACAAATGCAGAGGCTATAGACAGATAAAATGTCTAGATTTTATCTGTTATCAGTTTAAAGTATGATCTTTTCCCTTCAAGTGTGCAGTTTCAAAGCTACTGTTCCTCTGTGTCTACACAAGTGTGAGTACATATGTAAGTGCATGTGAGCCTGCTCACAGTTCAATGTCTGAGCATGCAGTGAATTGGCAAAGGCAAAGTGAGTTCCTAATGAGGTAGCTCTCCTGAGAAATCAACACACTGACACATAACTCAGCTCTGCCTCAGTAGATCTCTCCATTAATCTGCAGAAATCAGAAAAGCAGTGTCATGAGGCAGCAGCAGCAGGGAGTCAGGGCTGCTGAGGTGTCACGTTTTAAAGCCAAGGACAAAGCAAGATGTGTTAGACGTCAGCTCCTGTCGATGGAGAGAGTAAGCTGCAGGTAATCAGTGCCACTTCCATGGGCTCACTCTCCACGCTTTTCCATATTTTTGAATGGGTCATAGCTGGTCTGATTTCCAGCCTTCCATGGATGAATGCATGAATCTCTTATGAAAAATATATACTGTGGTTCAAATTTCATTAAAACTGCTATCTGCCAAGAATAATATTTTAGTGGTGCTAAAGCCTCTGATAAACTACGTATTACAACCATAATTTTTATGCATCACAGAAATATATTATCTCAGAGAAAAACTAGGTTTTCTGCTTTAATCAGTACTAAATCAGTGCTATAAATAGAATCAGAATTATTTATTGCTTTTCATTAAAAAGTTGTTTCTTTTTTCTTTGATCTTATCAAAGTTAGCCAAGGTATCTGGATTTGCTTTGTAAGGTTTAAAAGTCCCCAAAATTATAACATACCAAGAACTAACTTTCAAATGTCTTTTGAGAGACAAGGAATGCACAAGCATTTCTTAGGCACCTCAGGTAACTGAGTTGTAGGCTAGTGTCAGAGTACAGCTCCAGAGCAACCTCAAAACTAATCTAAATTTCACAAGCCTATAGTCTTGTAATGTCCTGCTTTATTGGCCATCACCCTATTTCTGTGTCTTGAAAGTTCCAAGACAGCTCGTTCATTTGGCATTATTTCCAAAGGCACAAATCAAGATTTAGTCCAAACTTGTCAAAGCAGAAATTTTAAAGACAATTATTTTCCCCTGCAGACATCCAGAATTATTAAATGTATATGCTAACTTTTCACTAATGACAGCTATAAAAAACATAGCGTTGTTTCTACCATAGTTTGCTCTGCTGTCAGAAGTTGTCTGACTACACTCAGTATGTATGCATGTGTGTTTCCTAAACAGCTTTGGAATCCACAGTCTGATTTCAACTGGAACTAAATGGAAGGACACTGATCGCAAAGATTATTATGTTTCCATACATTCTGCAGGAATTGATGGTCAAACTGAGGATATATACATATGTTTCTGGCTGAGGCAAAGGCTGCAGAAGGAGTTCACATTTTTTTTATGATACATGAGAATCTGCACACCAGTATTTATACTCAGTTGTAGGAAAAGCCTTGGGATTTTTGGACCTTAACCATCAAGGCCAACCAACCGCAAGGCACCGGTCCATAGGAAATGGGGCTTCATTCATGCTGCAGCTCTACACACCACTTGTTAGTTATATTACATTTTCATTAGCCAGACATGGATTTATAGCTGGGTGGGGGAGGGAGGGTGGTGTGTAAGAAATCCTAGCCTCCCTTATTAACACAATAAAGTGCTGTGTGCATCTGTCTGGGATTTCTGATATCTGAGCTCCTGCCAAAGTGCCTAATGTCTGGAAGTTGTAGCCAGTATCTGCAAAATTCAGTCTCAGCATCCAACAGCAAAAAGTCTCATGCTGTGGGCTTATTGTAGAAATTCTGTGCAATTACCTTGTACATCAGCATACTTTACCTACCATTTAAGATCAGTAGCAGTGAAATTGGTTTAAGCAAAAATTCAAGTAATGAAAATAATCTCTCATTTCCAATGATCCACATACAGATTAAGCAGGTAAGAGAGAACATCATTCTCTACTGGTTTAGTGGCTGTTTGGAATGGATGCATAAAAGGGCTGTTTGATGGTATGTTCTTTGTGAGATTTCACAAAGAGAGGATGGTGCAGAGCTCACATACAATTACCACATTCTACAGAGTACTGTGATTTAGGTAGTTGATATTAACCTACACTATATGGTGAATACAGAGAATACGAAGCAACCCGAGAGCCGAGGAAAGGCACATTTTTTAGTCATCTTATAAAACATTTCCATGTTGTGTGATTCTGAGGCACAGAAACAAATGTATTATATATAGTGTCATAACACTATACTTACAGTTCCTACCAGTGACGTCTCAGCTGGTCTTTTTTAGGCTGTGCAAAGAATGGCTGGAAAGGTAGCTGGAATTTCGTTGATCTGGCATAGAATCATAGAATGTATTGGGTTGGAAGGGACCTCTAACGGTCACCTAGTCCAACCCACCTGCAATAAGCAGGGACATCTCCAACTAGGTCGGGCTGCTCAGAGCCTCAGCAAGCCTGGCCTTCAGTGTCTCCAGGGACGGGGCCTCCACCACCTCTCTGGGCAACCTATTCCAGCCATCTATCACCCTCACATTAAAGAACTTTTTCCTCATGTCTAACCTAAAGCTGCCCTTTGCTAGCTTCAAGCCATTACCCCTTGTCCTGTCACTACAAACCCTTGTGAACAAACCCTCCCCTGCTTTCCTGTAGGCCCCTCTCAGGTACTGGAAGGTCAGTCTAAGATCCCCATGGACCTGAATAACCCCAGTTCTCTCAGCCTGTCTTCATAGGAGAGGCACGGGTCTCTCTGCCTAGTATTTCCATACCCCTCCCCAGCTAGCAAAACCAAAGTGAGCTCAGACCTGCCTGTACCTGCCAGTGCAGGCATGCCCTCCTTCACATATTTGTAATATGATTTTAGGCAAGTTATGATAAGTAAAGAATGGGTGGGGCTGGAAAAAAGTTAGAACTTGTCTGGAATTTCTGGTGAAATATCAAGAAATTCCGATTCTTCACAACACAGCTTTTTTTTTCAGAAGCGTGCTGATTTTGAAATGGAAAAATTCTCCAAAGGATAGTTCAGATTGAGAGCAAGGTGTACGGCCTAAAGCAAAGACCTGAAAACCTAGATAATCATGGAGCAAACTAACGATGGGCTTCATCTGGGATTTAGGTAGGCAGCATCAGAAATCTTGGGTTTTAATCAGACATAGCAGATATATAAGATCCGGAGTCCCGTATTCCACATGACAGTCTGATCTCCAGCTGAGATGAGGAAAACAGTAAATGCGGCTATTGTGAATTTTTGCAACACTTTAGTAAGACATCAAAATATTGTGTAAAAGCCCTGCTAGGGTAAGTAGCATTTAGCAAGTCAATTTGCTACTATCTGAATTCACACATCAACTTGGCTACACAAAGATGCATAAGGCTTTAGCAGTTTTTAAAGCTACTGCAGCTCTGACGTCTACTGTGAGAAGCTGTTCAAGAAGAGAGCCGCCTTCTCTCAGATCACATATTCAAATCTCCTTGACTTGGCATGAGATGGTGGCCAACCAGAATTTCTGTCTATGGACATGCCCAAAGCATACATGTGTTCTGTTATCACAAGGATTTTCTTTGTCATAGTAGTATTCTATT
>JAAGNO010024754.1:0-15227 GCA_033439905.1 Ceryle rudis
AATGAATGGGGCGGGGGGTGCGAACATGGCAGCTCGGAGTTTGTTCCGGGAGCTTCCCAGCTCGCCGCAGGGAGGGGTCGGGGTGCGCACGTGGTGGTGGCCGTTCACAAGCCCTTCGAGACAAAAGTGCTGTCTGGAGGGTGCGGTGGGTGGGAAAGGATGTTGAGAGGCTGAGAGCCTTAGGAGCGGTTTTCCTTCGGACGAAGTAGCTATCGCAGCTGAGCGTTGAGGGATTCCTGGGTGCATTAGCTGTTACTGTGAACTTGGGAGTTCTGTGTAGCAAAGCTGCATTTACAGCGGTACTTCCTTGATGGCTGTCGCTGGCAATTGCTGTTTGGCAGATTGCTCAGGCTCAAACAATTCAAGTTGTACTTCAGTCAGGGTTGCGTAAATGTCGGTTTTTTCATTAGTTCACGAATGCTGCTGTGGTTACTGAGTTTTTCACTACCTGTCTGGTAAAAGTTACAATTTTTTAAGGTCATTTTATGGTTCCTCTGCCTGCTTGCGGTAGAAACAAGCGCTCTGGTCTGTGTTGCTAATCTTTTCCTGGGATCTAGAAGCATATGGAATTTGTATATTCTCAGGTGATCTAACCTGTCTCACATTACGCATTCTTTCTTTCCTGACCATGTGTCAGGCTCATACTTCTCTCCTCTTGAATTGCATCTAGGTTAGGTGGATACCCAAAATTATTCATACTTCTTTTAAGTTTCAGTTACGCCCTCTTATAAGAAAATAAGAGTAAAAGCCCTTCTAGAAAAACAGGCTTCTCAGCCTATGTTTGCTCAAATGGTAGAAATTTAAAATTAATTTCAGTAAACCTGTCCTGGAGTTTAGCTAGACTGTTGGAATCCAAAATTATTTGCATACATAGAAACTGAGAATGAGGGCTGCCTGTATTTCAGGAATACTAGAACTCATGGAGACTTAGGTGTTAATAACATGATTTTCAGGTGTAGCTTTCTCAATCCTTATTTTACATCTTCCAGAGATGCTGAAGATAAACATAAGCTTATAACAAGGACAGAAGCAAAAGAAGAGTATCTTCTTAAAGACTGCGACTTAGACAAGAGGGAACCAGTGCTCAGATTCATTGTGAAGAAAAACCCTCATAATTCACGATGGGGTGACATGAAACTTTACTTAAAGCTACAGGTATAGAAACCACTAGTTTATTTAGGACCTCTTTTACTTTTGTGCAACTTCGGTAGCCTTTGTGACTTCAGAATGATCTTCGTCAAAGCCATGTATATTTTTTGTAGCTTGTGCAAATTTTCTGTACAATTACAACAAAGAGCCGTGGTCCACATCCATGAAAGTGTCTCTGAGAGCAATTTAAAGATGTTCATGGACCACAGCCTCAGTGGTTTGCACGGTATCGAGTTCATGAAACACATTTTCAGTGCTACAATGAAATGCGTGGGGCAGCTGCTGCGGTGCGTGGCCCTTTGTAGCCGTGTCCTTGTGTCTGCTGCTCTGTTCTCAGAGACATCAGGAAAGGCAAGTAGAACTTCTGGGGCTCTTGTAATTTCTTTTTTTTGATACTTATATAGGAATGCTGTTGCTTTAGTGGAATATGCACAGAACTGGAGCTGTTTTTGTCTTTTCCTAAGTTCCATCCATCTAGCTGATACACTAAAAATAAGCATTACCTCTTGCTGTGAAGGAATACCATGTTCACAGGTCAAAAGCATGAGACAGATGAAGCAGAGGTTGGGTTGGCTTGTTTATGTGTGGGGAAAACATCTAAATATTTGAGTTAGAATAGTTTACTTGTATCATTTCAGGGGAAAAAAAAACACTTTTATGTCCATCCTATAGGTAATCAAGCGTTCTCTTGAAGTGTGGGGTAGTGAAGAATCATTGCAAGAAGCAAAGGAGCTCCGCCGTGACAGCAGAGAGAAGATGAAACAAAAGAAGTTTGATAAGAAAGTTAAAGGTAAATAGTTAAACTTGGATACTGCAACACCTGAAGTAAAGTACAGATTCTGTTTGAATTTGTTTCTGCATCTAATTAAAGTGTTTAGAAACTTCAGTGTGGCAAAATGGAGGCTTTCAGGAGCTGTGTGGGAAAGCCTGGAGCAGTCTGGTCTGACATCATAGCTGACTATTTTGGGCAGAGGGTTGGACTGGGAATCCAAGATCCCTTCCAACCTGAATTATCTTGTTGTCCTATGGGCATGATATAAGTGATGGTTCATTATGCTGTGTTTTAAATCTTTTCATATGACCCAGCATGTGCTATAGATAGTTCCTGTTACTTTTCCCGATTTGTGGAGAACATGCATTTTTGTGCCAGTGGGTTATAATTCTGTTATAAATAAGCCTTTTCCCACTGTTCATTCACAGTGTTCCTTGCTTTTACTTCTCCTTGTTGGTATCCTGTATCCTTATTTTAAATTATCCTTGGGGTTTTTTCCTGCTAAATTGCTATTTAGGAGAGTATTTGATGGTTAGATTTATGAACAGTAATTTCAGCACAGACACGCTAGTAATTTTAAAGAAGACCACATTAGTTTCTTTGGAGGGGCTGTGGCTTGCCATGGTGTCTGTGCTGCCCCATAGTACAGGTCAGCATTCTCAGAGGCGGAAAGCCCATGCTGGCTGTACTGGTACTGCCTGGAGGAGACAATGTGAGACTGAGCAAGTAACCCTCGTCTTGACCATTGGTGTTCAGTGCCCAGAAGGGCTGGCAGGTGACTGTAGCTGAGGTGCTGGAGTCTGCTGTAAGTACAAGCCCTGTGTCAGTACTGTGACACAGCTTGCAGACTGAATGGCCTGGCTCAAAATACGACTATGTTTTGCTGCTCTGTACGCTCACCACCCACTTGTAATATCTGGGATAACATCTCGGGCTCGGCTGCCAGCCTGTGTGCTCTCAAAAACCCGCTGACTTCACTGCGGCTGCTGCAGAGGCAGCTCACCGTATTGGGCATAGAGCTCAGAGAATGCCAAGTCATTTGGGAGCCTTACTGTGACCTGAATGAGAAGTACTCTTCCTTGGTCATGTGAAACAATGAGAAGTTTTACAAAAACTTTCCACCTGCCCCTTCTGGATACCTTTGAATGACTGTGTAAGAAGGTGGTGGGCACCATGTACTCAGTCCAGATGGAAAAATCTTCTCATGTGAGAGCTCGTGTCAGTGTAGTTCTTACCCTTCAAAATATGCAAACCAGGTGAAGATTGCAAGGCAAGTCAAAGCTTGTTCTTGCAGTAGCAGGCTCTCACAAAAAAGTTACAGAAGACAAGCAACAAGCGCATTGTCATCTGTAGTACTCAGAAAAATAGTTAATTGGAGTTTTATTAACTATTACTTAACCTATAATAAAATCTTTAAATTCTCTTGTATTTCTCATCAGAACTCCGCCGTGCCATGAGGAGTAGTTTGTGGAAGAAAGAATCCACTGTCCACAAACACGAGTATGGACCAGAAGAAAACATTGATGAAGATACCTATAAAATGACATGTAGTGTATGTGGCCATGAAATAACTTATGAGAAGATGTAGTGTCACTTTTTTTTTTCATTATCTTTCCACTAATATTTTGTATTAAAGTAAAATAAATGCTAATTATGAACAAGCTGTTGCCAAAATTTATGTTTGTCAGTTGCATGAAGCTCTGTAGGTAAGAACTAAGCTTTGTTTTTAACCTTGATCTTGGGGTAGAACGTAACACTTTCAGCAGTTCAAGAAACTGGTAGGCCAAAATAGACATTGGTATCATTTTAGATCATATGCTGATGAAATTAAGTTGAACTTCCCACTACTAGCTGCTTCTATTAGAGGAAGGCTGCACATTTTAACTGTTGTCTGGTTTCCAGTTACTCTGACTCATCCTGGGAAGGCAGAGGGCAGCTAGCTGATGCAGCCCCTACTGAGATGGCTGGAGACCATCCTGTGAGGCAGGTTCTTCTGCTTGGCTTTGCAAACTCGACTCCATTAAAGGAGAATTCTCTTTCAAAAGGCAAACGTGCTCCTGGGCAGGCTTTGACACACCTCCACCGTGATTCACTGGGGTGGGGCCTTAGGTGTAACCTCTACTGCTTTGTTTTTTTTCCAGGTTTTGGACCATAGAGGTCCAAAGGTGACTCTGAAATTTGCAAATGAAAAGGGTAAATACCTGTGTCCCTGGGGGAGGGGGAAAGTAGCATTCCAAGGTAGATTTCTCAAAGTGCACCCAAAGGATGTCTGCTTTCAGTAGAGTGGAGGTTCAAATTTCTTGTCTTCATTTCTTCATGCTGTTGTGGAATGCTGTTGGAAATGGCTGAAGGGAAGGAGGGTGCTCTGGGCAGCAGTTCTGCACTCGTTCACCATTGTAAATAGGGCAGATCTCTGGAGAAACTTTAGGGGAGCCTGGGCCACTGTGGCTGTGCAGAACTGAACTGCTACAGGAGAGAAGGGTGTCTGGGGAGGGGGGAAGTGATGGTTTCACTAATAGGTCTTCAGCTCTCTCCTGTGGTCCACAGCTGCAGGTGACAAATCTCACCAAGCACAGAAGACTCCGGGCCCAGTGATGCCTAGCGAAGTGGGTGGAGGGCAAGAGGCAAGTCCTGGCAGAGCTTCTGGAGGTATTTCTCCATGTCATGGTAGTTCTCCATTTCTCCATACCTGGTGTTGTACAGGGACCCAGGTCCCACAACTCCTCTCGAGGGAGCGGGGTGGTGCAGACAGGCTGCTGAATCACTTGCCTGCGGGCTGCTGCTGCAGGCACCCAGCCACCCACCCCCGCCTCGCCTGCTGCAGCAGCACCACCCAGAAGACAAGAGGTGGCGAGGGAGGATTTCTACACATGCACCCTCCCAGCACATGGTGCTTGCCTCACCTGGCTGCATGGGTGGGGGAAGTGCCTTCCATCAGCTTGTGGCAGGAGGAGTCGAAGGCCTGTGTGTCACACAGGGTACCCACAGCCAGGTGAGGGGGTTGGAACTGCTACAAACCCAACTGAGTTTAACACCAGACACATCTGCTTTGCTTCAGTGGCCCCCCCCAAGATAAGTAGGACAAACACTCTCAGGAGTAACCTGCTTCACCTTCATTTATTTTTCTTTTTAATTGTGCATTTTTTTTCCAACCACATCATATTTCTACAGCATCTTTACATCATCCACCATCTCATGCTTCAGCAGTTGCAAGTTCCCCCAGGTAGCTGCTGGTATCACTACACAAGCGCCTCATTTTCTCCCCTACAGATGCAACCAGTTTCCCAGTCAAGTCAGGTGTACGCCACTGGACCTACAAAGAGGGGAATGTGTCCAGCAAGACTGAAGAAATATAATCAGAGCCCATGCTCACCATGGAAGTCAAATCCATTTTGAAAGACACCACTATTTGGTTTTAAATTATGGGATTACGCTTGGGCATTTGCAACTGGATCCCCAACATCTGTATTTGTCAAGGCTCAGAGGAAGTTACAGGTTTGCAAGTTTTACTGCATTATCCATTTTACATAAGTCACATTGAGTCAGATCCCCACCATTAGTTAATATCAGAGCTGATACTGAGCTGAGCCAGTGGAAAAAAAACCTAAACCTCAATTAAAACCTCTACAGTATTAAATGTTTCTTTAAAGTAAAATAATAATAATAATAAAAAAACAAAAACAAAAAAACCCCACACAACACCAAAACCAACAAACTATGTAATTACTCAAGAACATTAACGGAGAAAGATTTGAAGCAGAAGTCTGTGCATGACTGACAAAACCCTTGTGTAAAGCAAATTGCAACAATTAACAGTATACCCTGAAAGAAGGAGGGGTCAGTTAGAGAGGTTAAGGGGAGAAAGCAGGAGCAACAGGTCTAAGCCTATGAGGATATATTGGATTGCTACAGGTGACATGCAAACTTAGGTCAAAGTAGAAAGTTCCATTTTTTTATGTGCCTCACATGATCAGGAGGTCAGCTGGTCAACATACAGGTGAAATGCATTGCTAAGTATAATACTTGAAAAAATAATTTGTACAGGAACAAAATTATTTAAAAGCTCAACGCTTTCTAAGCTTTAACTGAACAGCACTGGGTACAAAATGCTTTAAACATTCATCTGCCAAATGAAGGGGCCATGAACAACCTGGAAATACACAGCACACTGAGGGAGCTGAGCACCCACAACAGCGTCCTTGCCACACACTGCCACTGCTCACGGCAACACCGAGCACTCTGTCTGGGCCTTGGTATATATAATGTTATTTGCATAACTCAGAACTAAGGCTACTCTATTTTCAGGTTGTGTTTTTCCAGTCTAAGTCTCCTGTGAGAGATCACTTAATTTAGCATTAAAATGCTTTCTGAAGTCACGGGAGGCACATGCTGTTGTCACATTTTAAAGCAGGGGAAGGGCAGCAGATGCAGCTGCTGCAAAGCAGTTGTCACTAAGCCAGACGAGGTGAGGGCGCTTGGTTCATCAACCATCACTGCCAGAAGGATTCCTGGCACCACTGCAGGCCTGCAGGTCCAGCTCAGCTCAGGCTTGGCAGCCCAGCTAGTTACAGCCTGAGATAAAGGAACGACATGAACACTGCCCTGCCCTCTCTCCTGGCATCCGGGGCGGGAGTTCCTGACACCCAGGTAAGGCTTGCAGTACGGAAGTCCAAAGTTTGTTCCAGTCCAGCTCTTACTCACAGTCTCTATTTACCAGTGACAATTGCTACCAGGAGCAGCTCACAATTCTCTGACCATGCTGCAAAAAGGATAGCATTTTTCAGAAGCTGTCCATGAAGTTCCTCTACTGATTGTTTACAGCTACTGCAATAAGACACTAAACAATACATTGAAGAACATATTTCAATTGTATTAAAACCATGTTCTTTCAAACTGTCGAAATCTAGCTGGCTTGGTATTAAACAAATTCATATGCCCTATACTACTTTGAAAGCTTAACTCGAGTGTTTCACATGCCCGAAGACACGTTTCCTGTATCATACTAGAGAACTGACCGCACCGCACTATGAACTGTTTCTCATTTCTGCAATTCCTTTGATTTAAGGGCCTGGCAGAGATAAGAAATCCTATTGTTACGGGGGAGCTTTTGTTTGTTTTGTGGTGTTATTTTGTGTGAGGTTTTATCTTTTTGCCTCCCTCTCCTTTTTTTTTGTGGAGGAAGGGTGTTTTGTTTTGGTTTGGTTTTGTTATTTTTCCTGAATTTTATATTTATATAAACAATAGGCGAGAAACAAAAATATTATCATGAAGTCAAGAGTCAAACCAGATTAAAGACATTGAGAAGAATTCATACTTTGCTTCACAACTACCGCCTGTATCAGTCATATCTTGTAAGGCTTATGATGCTTACACAATTAAGAGTACTGCACTGTTTTTTGTAGGAGCACGTGAAAGCCAGTTGTAGTCTAAAATTTCTTACATCCCCATGTCAAGTTTTCCCATTAAAAAAAATATAAAAAAAAGAAAAAATAATTAAGATTTTAAGTCATTAAAGTTCTACAGACAAGACTCTGCCCAGTGAATAATCCTTAGGCCTGCAGAGCACAGAACTGCTGAAACACAGCCAGTATGTGGTGGTCCAGTTCAGCAGTAAACAGGAGGTTCTCCAGGGTCACCATGTACTGCTGTATTATCTGGTGATGCTGTCAGATAAAGAACAAAAACAACACACAAACATTTACTGTTTTCATTTATATAATAATAGGTAAAGAAGTCAAGACATGCAGGAATCACAGGTCGAATATTCTCATCAAAACCATTAAGCACATTTCATTTCCACAGCACAGGAGCCACTGACAAGAAAAGCCTAACACAGAGCCACTGCTGGAGAAAGCACATGCTGAAATCCTGTCCTGAGAAGCACTGTGCTCCCTGTCGCTCTTCACTCTGGGACCCTGAATTGTGTACAGGATGCCATGCAACTGCAGAGGTATCCTAGGAGAATCACAGTATTTGTTTTCCTCTGAAGCCACATCTACTACCAGCAAAGGGGTTCAGCCCAGTGGAGAGTTACACCACCACTCCCATTCTTAACTCTATCATCTGCTTGCATGGGTGTAATTTTCTATTACTATTGCTTTCATCCAGCCACCTGTGCTTGTTACCTGATTTAATGAGCCAATAATTCAGAAAATATTTTTAATACATATTTATGCATTGCATTAAAAGAATTTCTGCAGTATTTTAAGCTGCTAATTTAAAATACATCTATTTTAGTATTCTTGCTCACAACTTTGCCCTTACTAAAGATACACAGTTAAAAGGAGCTCAGTGAAATCCATAATCACATCTCAGTATCTTTTTGCAATGTGCTCACAGCGTGGGAATTCATCAAGGACGAGTCTCTCCACCCGCCTGTGTCGGACACGTGGCCAGAACCAGAGTTAAGACCCAGCCCCACACTAGCCTTCAGAGAAGATGCGCTGCTGCCACCTACTGCTACTCCAGCCACAAAGCTCAGCTATCCAGCACGTTCCTCCCGGCCCGCAGCCTTCCAAACAGAAATGACTTACCTGCAGGAAGATCTGCTGCAACCTCTCTATGCAGCTCTTGTACCAAGGTGTAAATACGTCAATTCCACCAGTCTCACAGCGCACCAAGTGCTCAGTTAACAACATAATGAAACGCTGCAGGAGAGGAAAAAAAGTACACCTACTCAGTCTCATCAAATGAGAGCAGGATCCTAACCTCAGGTAAGAGGATCTAGGAGACAGAAGCTCTGAACAGCAATGTGAGAATAATTATTTTGCTTTGCAAAATCTGAATCTAGTAAGCAAACAAAATCCAGTTACCTTCTGGTTGTTCGGGACACTCTATGCTAGTGGAATGAACTCTGCTGTTCCCAAGTATTTGAACCCGAACAGTTCAGATCCTGAGCAAGATTTGACTCTACCCCATAGTAAACCCATCAACCCCTTCCCATATTCTTATTCCAAGAAGATGCCCGAGATACAAGTGACACTGAAAGATTATAAACCCCGTAACTGTAAAACCTTAAAGTGAGAAGATGCTTTGCCCACCATTACCTGGAATATAACAAGGAAGAGATTCTTCTGCTCGCTCTGGGCTGACTCTACTTTTTCCTGCAAGCGCTCTATCTGCTCTTCCAGTGGTCCATCTTCCCGATCACTGCTTCGGTCATCATCGTCATCATCATCATCACTGTCTCGCTGTAAGTGTCAATAACACAAGACTAACTAGCAACCTGGATACCTGTGGATACTGTTAATGCCCTCCAGTTCCACATCTGAAAAGGTCTGCAGAGCAAGCAGAGAGCAGTAATTGAAGCTGCTCTGCAGCTTGCTAAGTACTGTATTTTGAAAAACATTTATTCTAAATATAATTCAGAATAGAAATTTGGAGGGAAAAATGCCCTGGGGGTGGGGGAAGGGAATTTCAGAGCAACCAGAGTGAGTTTAAATATTTACCAGTCCTTCATTTAGTGGAAACACAGTAAAATGTAATATCCTTGCTGACTTTGTTACCAGATAATGAACACCTTTTTAAAAAATATCTGGCATAGATTTAAAAAACTGTGTCTACTGCAACAGTGCAGGTAATTCATTCCATGAAAAGTTCTGAAATCTCTGGGCTACAAAACAAAACAAACAAACAAAAAATCAATTTGTACAAGAACTCAGATGAGTCCAGCTGGTTAGCACCGAAGGAAGACTAGAGACTGGCCTGTGGTGATAAAATGAGGAGTCCTTATATTCATGATCAAAAGGGTCAGCATGGGAACCAAACCACTAATTAGGAACATGGCATGTTTTCATTGCCTCAAACCCAAACCAAAACAACAACAACAAAAAAACCCCAAAGAAACAACCCATAAACCACAGGTAAGTAACAGACTTGAGGACTCAGGTAATGAAGCCTTACACAAGACTGCAAGGGACACAGGAGGAGAGGCAGAACCTGATGGATTATGGCACATTTAAATACAGTCATACCGTCAGTCTCTCAGGACTGTTTCTGGGCAGAAATACCCACAAATTAATAGCTCAAAACTTAAAATATTTGTAAAAGGAGTATGTGCAACTTGTGACAAATACAGGGCCACGTGTTAAGTCACCTACTGCACAGCAAATGAAGCTTCCAATCAGAAGACACTTACAGGTCTGAATCAGTACAAAAAATAAAACCAACTTACCACAGAGAACAATTGAGAATTTAATTTTATTCTGTTTATAGGAACTTGCTTTTTCCTGAACTCAAAATGCTAAAGGATCAATAGACTTAAGACAAAGCATGTAGCCTTGGACTCATTCCACAGTAAGGCCATCCACTTCATGCTGGGGACATCAAAACTTGACAGCTTACTTCCTCTGAAAGGAATGGTCATGCAGCAGAGCAACAGCCTGCAGAACCACTCACTGTTGCATACAAATGTTTCTTCCTGGCACAATACTCATTTAAAGTACTCAGTAATCAAGAGCTGCAGTAAGAGACAAGTACAGAAATGAAAACACTGGTATATTTGTTTAGAGACACCAGAGAAGCTCTTTGCCTCACAATAAAATCAATGACTGCATCTGGATCTTCAATAATCACAGGCATTTATTAACTGCTGATCAATGTAGATTGAGGATGCAAGCAACTTAGGATGGCTGTTCCTGGGAGTGAAGAAAACAAGATATAGTGGCTGGGATGAACCAACATTGGCACACCACGAGGTATTCTCTCAACAGAAAATTTTGGAAAAATGATTTGTGCAGGTTTCTTCAAAACCCATCAGCTTGGCTCTGTGCCATGTGCCAAATTCTAACATTAACTTCGTCCAAAGTTTTGGAGCTAGCTAAGGAGTTTAGGCAGGTAAATGTACTCACAAACTATATACAAACATGGAAATTCTCTCTTGTCCGCTGCAACTCTCATCACATTTATATATTCATTCTATCATGACTAAGTATTGCATTCAACCAAGCTTCCTTGGGCCCTGTTTTTTGCAGCTGCGACAGAAAACACTCTCTCCCCGTTTTACTGTCCCACTTGGGACAACAGCAGCTGCTTGCCCATCAGTTTTTGTGAACAGCAACTGAGATCATGCACAGCTATTCAGTAAAATAAGATGGAAGAACTAAGTGACAGGTGCCAGGGTCAGAATCCAGCAGCATCCATCAGAAGAACGGTAACAGCCAACTTTTCAATAGCAAATAGCTGTTTCCGTGCACTTCTGCATGGAAGCCACAAGAGTACTCTTTAACAGAACTTACTATAAATAATTTGCAATTCTTCTTATTGTTATCTAATAAGGTAACTGGAATCCAGATTAGAAGGCAAGTGGAAGACGCGCTTGGGTTGGAAGAGAAACTTGAGAGAGCTTGAACAGAGCAAATATGTATGAATTCCCTTAAAGTTTCTGCTGAATTATCAGGTTATAGCTACCATTAGAAACTTGGACTGAGAACATGCATCCAGTTTTTGATGTCTTAGTGCTACAGGTGACCACATTGGCAGACATGCTTCCTGAAAACATATTTATTCAGTCCTTCACAAAAACATTGTGCACAGCACAATGTCTGACAGCACACAGGTTCATGTAACTTTGCTTAGAATAATTCAAATTACAAACAGATTACTCACTCTTTTGTGCTGCCTGGCCAGTCTTGCCTTAGTCTCCTCCAGTTCTTTGTGAATTTTCAGAACATGCTTATTCATTTTACGAATTGTGGAATGCAAGATCTCCCAGATATAAAACCTAGGAAGGACACAAAGCTGAAAACACTACCCCAAGACAGAAAACTAAGTGTACTTTCTTACAGAAAAATGTATCTGAGGGAATTAAAAAAGTAATGTAATATCATCTAGGTATCTACTAGAGCAAGCAATTAATCAGCATATAGGAAAGCATAACTATAATGTAAGAAAGCTTAAAAAAAAGGAAAAAAAAAAAGGAAGCATTTACTGGTTTTTTTTTTTTTTTTTTTTTCTTTTTTTTTTTTTTTCTTTCAGTAAACTTCCAAACTAGCATTGTATATCATACAGGTACTGCAAGACTACCAACTTGAAATTGACTTCTCAGACCAAACACTTCTCCAATTCTCAATAAGCAATGGATCAGTGGCTGTACAGGTTTCATACCTCATCCAACGACCAGGACAGCTATATAGCATAGAGCAGCATGCTTTGTCCAGATATAGGTGCAGTGTTCTGCGTTGGCAAGCTTGGAGACTACTTGTAAAATAACATGCAAGCAACATTCTTGCACTGTCACATGAACATTCATACCCAACTTGGAAAGAAAAATGCTAAAGTACTTATTTTGTAGAAGGAGCAAAAACTCAATCTTTTTCCTTCCACTACTCAGTTTTCATAGATTAAACTGTGTACTGGCCACTTAAAATAGTAATTCAGAGTCAAATGACAACCCATGACAAATTCTTGTTACCTAGTAAAATCATGTGCAAGCTCTGAGGAGAAGATCCAGTTTGCTACTGCAGCGCAGTCAACAATTTGTGTCCGAATCATCTTGTCCACAAGCACAGCAATCATCTATATTTTGTGAAACACATTGCACATACAATCTGTTTAAATTATTCCAGCCTCAGACAGGAGCAGAAATGGTTTGATGCAACTCTACAATAGTGATATGACTGGGTAATTTCAAAAACTGGGTAGTCTAGTCTAAACCTGCTTGAATTAGAGGATTTGTATCAATTACAATAAGCATTCTGATTTTGTTTAACAAATTTTCCCACTTCTTGTGAAACTCATCTATCACTCTTTGTTAACATACATACTTCCATACAAAAGCAACAAACACAAAACATTGTAGTGGAAAGTGAGGCCTTAGAGACACAAGCCATAGATTTTGACACCAAAGGACTCAAACCAGGGCATATGTATCTGTCAGATGACCTCAGTGAAGGAGCTACTGTTAGCCTATTCTCCTTGAACCACCACAGTGACAGTAAGCTCTCCTCTACAGGACCTACTGGTTCAGGACAGAGCCAGCACTGTGTAGTCAATGGAAGTGCTTACTTACTGCAGGCACTACCATGATTCTGGATTTGGGAGGGAGTTGCAAGCAATCGAGCAGGCAAATGCAGAGAGGAGCTACTGACTACAGCAGTTGCAAGCTGTTCAGAAAATAGGCTTATCTTAGTTACTCATGTGATTGAATGCCACAGTATTTAAGAACTGCAGCCTGCACTGTATTTATCCTTGCAACCACCCATTGTCAAATAAGGAAGTGCAAGAAAGCTCCTTTTAAGGAATGAAAATTAAAATAACTGAATGAATCATACAGAAGACTCAGCACTCAACTTCCAGGTCTCAGGATAGCATCCTATGCTCTACTGGTCCCTCTGTATTGCCAGGGAGAATTTCTAATTACTTAGCCTGACCTTCCAAAAAACAGACCTAGCATTTTGAGAAAACATTTCATTTTAATGCTAAAGTTTCTTTTTATGAAGTCACCATCACAACCTTGCTTATATGTGCTCCAGGAACTGCTGATTCTTACTGCTAATCACTATCTGCAGGTAGTGCCATTAGCACTACATGCCTTGCGAAAACTGCCTGTAGTCTGACCCAAATCAAAGAATGTTCCCATACACATGGGAGTAGGGTGAGCAGCATGAAAACAGACTCTGGACAACTGTCCTGCTGTTCAGGCACCATTTCTTCTGTGTGCCAGAGAGGTTGTGGACTCAAGAAAAAAAAAAAAAAAAAAGTGCTTGACCAAAAGCAAAAGACTGAACTGTAATAAATGCAAGAGAGGAAGATTTAAGTTTGATGATCAAGTAGAACAGCAGACCTTTGTAAGCTTTGCACTTGATATATTTTAAAGTGATCTTTATTTACTCATAAAAATCTAACATTACTTAAGTCTGGGTTTGAAACCACCATTTCAGTTTGGTTATGCTGCAGTAAGAAGGCACAAAGCAGAAGAGGATACAGATACTAGATTGCAGTAATGTAATTTCTTCTGATCCAGCTAAATGGCAGTAAAAAGTAGGTCAGACTGTAACTGTCACATTTTCAAGGTCAGTAATTTGGATGGGAAGTTTAATATATTAAAAAAGTTCTACTTTTTTTTCATGTTTTTACTGCACTTAAAAGAGAGGTGACATCTCGCATAAGTATCTTTTAGGTGCTGTTTTTCACCCAAGGAGTGGACCACAGGTCCAGTAGCAGATGCAAGGATTACCCCTCGTCTTAGTGGAATCACTTCTGAAAGTCTGGCCTATTCAGCTGTGAGGTGCAGTTCATTTTCAAGCACAATAAAGTACAACACAAACATACCGGTAAGGAATACATTAAATAATTAATGCAGGCAAATTCAGCTTGAGTTCCTTATCACTTTCTATTTATAGAAGAATGACAGCTGAGGGAGAAAACAACTGCTGTGAAGAAACTGAACAGCTTACACAACTGAGGCATTTTTCAAAGCTCTTTTACAGTGTCATTTCCTCTGGCACAAGAATGAACATAATCACGGCACTGTCCAGCCGATCTCTTCTGAACAGCCACTATCTGCATCTCTACTCACTCTGCCTACACACAACAGCGACTCCAACATGAGCTAAGTGAAATAATTGTATGGCTTTAGCATATACAGCTATTGAAAGGCATATATAGCAATTAAAAAAAAACCTCAAAAACCAAGAACAACAACCAATCCAAAACAAACCCTAACACTCCCCAAGTTTCTAAGAATATGGCCTACTTTGGAGATGAGATCTACATCTTCTTTCAATTTACACATCTACACTATTTACACCGAAACATGATTTTAGAAAATGTTTTTGTACATCAAACAGCATAGCATGAATCTGAGTCAGAATGACAGCCTTTGTCTTTTCACAATGAACTCTGAGGAAGAAGTGGCCTCACTGAGGGTGTATACTTTATGTCCAGCCTCCATTTTGTGCACTAGTAAAAGAGTAAATAATTAGTCTTTCAAATAAGATAACAATAGTAAAGTTATTTTAAAGGATATAAAGCCAACTGTAATGGTTTTTATTACATATGACCTCTGAGTTGAAACTCGTAAAGATATTTGACATTGCAACCTTTTACCTGTGGATGATTCTTCCAGACCTCATACACAACCCTCAGAACGTGGAGTTTCCCCTCATCACTTTCAGCAAGCGTTTTGAAGACTTCATGAAACCTTTTAATAGATATAAGTAGTCAGTGGAGAGGTCAGGATCAGGTCAAAAGAGCAGCAGATATAAGGCAAGTGGTTTAGATTGGCCAAAAGAAAATTTTATTACAATTAAAGCAGATGAAAGAAGTGACTTTCTAACCCCGTGGCTAAAGACAGGTGATGTGACAT
>JAAGNO010024754.1:15327-25683 GCA_033439905.1 Ceryle rudis
TAACCACTCTGAGCTAAAATAGGCTACAAAGACATGACAGCTCCTAAAAGCAACTGAAATCTTAGTGCTGAATCTACTCCCTGAGCTGGGCTATATTTCTCATACTCTTAAAACCAGGAGGCACTTTCATGCTTTGTGTGCTTATCTACACACAGCTGGAGCAAAATTTGCTGCCTTTTGAGCCTTAGACCCTCCTTTTGATATGTGTTTCCATAACTTTAAACACTTATCCAATCTGCCCCTTTTTGAATGAAATGCTAAAAGCCTCAATTTAGCAGTTACGCTGTCTGCTACACCGCATTCACAACCCAGCTTATTGTAATCTAACTATAAAGCATAAGAGGCTCTTTTTGATCTCTTGGCTGCCGCTGTTGGTCTGCAACAGTGAAAATACCATGGTTCTAAGTATTCATCTCACTCTGCCTCTCCTACTACTGATTGCAGGTTACTACCTATAGCTACTTATCAACATCGCCTCTATAAAGCTTGCAGGTGCATGTTCTCTAACAGCTTCATATTTATTTAAGAACAGACAGAAAAATAACTCATTAAGATGCATATGACTACCTTTATCATGTATCAAGACCACTTAAGAGCAATTCCAAAGCAAAGAGGATTAAAAATTAGTTATTTTACATCATTTTGCTAAAAAAAATGCAGCAAATTTTGTATAAGTCAAAGCGTATCTTTAAGGGATACATTCACAAGTATTTTAGAATGGATTTTACTCTGCTTTGGTAGATGTAAGAAATTTACAGCTGACTACTTTGAATTTTCATATTGTCATCTTTTTTCTTAGTTTTTTTATATAGATGTAATTGTTGTAATCGTATTCCTAGTATAGGATACTGCAGCGGGAGCTACCCAGTCATTCAAATGTAAGGAGAAACCATTGTTCTTCACTACAATTAGCAAATGAGTAATTCTAAAATGGAGTAATGTTCCACACCTGTCTCATTTTTAGATGTACATCATATGGCTGTAAGTTCTGTTATTTCCATTCACATCTATAACCCAGGATTTACACTGCCACTCCTTCAGTATGCAATGTCACCAGATCTCCTAATCATATTGAATTGGGAGCACCTAAAACACTGATGAAGCTTGCAGTCCAGTTCTTTTATCGTGTTTTTCACCTCTAGAATTAAACAATTCTGTAAGCCCCCAAATAATGCACATATTACACTTACTTTGCCAGGGCACTGAAGGAATGGCTGAAAGACTTTGCAGCTAGATGGAGCAGAGTCTGAACAAAGACTTCTATTTTCAGAGGGTTGAAGGTAAATCCTTCATCTGCAAGTTATTTAAAGTTGAAACTGTAAGTACTTCAAGTAAAGCACGTAAGCTATTCATAAAACTCCAGAGATGACTTAGGGGTTTAACTCATTTCACAAAAAACCAGTTTCATCAACCAGGTTTTGCAAGGCTAAGCAGGGAGCTAGTGAAGAATTTCCAAAATGTGCAAATCTTCAGGCTCCCATTTTGCCATGGAGAAAATGTGCAGAAAAAATTCCAGGTCAGTGAAGAAGCTCTTAGAGACACAGCCACCCCACCCACAAGTAACAACAGTAGCGATGGACAGCAGCAGGGAAAGACAGCAAAGGAAACTGCAGAGTTACATACCAAGCTCAAGGCCTGTCAGACCACAAAGAAGGGAGAGAGCACAAAGAATGGGGAAGGTAAGTATGACAAGGATACAGAGGATGGCTGTTTATGACATGGGAGAGGGGTCCAGCAATCATAAATAGTAAATAGGGATACTACGAGTGAATGGTGCCAAGTCCCCCCCTGCGGCTGAAGACAGGCAGGGAGGCAAGCACTCGTTAGTGGGTGATGCCTCAACCAAACCAGGAAACATGACAGCGGATCCCAGTGAAAAAAACCTCAGATCACTGCTGCTCTCTGTTTGCGTAACGGAACACTTGCAAGTATTACAGAAACACTGAAGCCATCCCCATTGTAAAGACCACTTCTTAATTCACTGTCTTGCACTCCTTCGTGCTCCCTAAATCACACGTGTTTTAGGGATCATTGATGCTTGTTGCATGCATAGCTAGTAAGAGTGAGAGTGGAGTCCCATTGTGAGTTTGTATCTGTGGAGAAACACAGACAGCAGGCTGGCTATCTTATCTTTTGTGTGACTGCACCAAGGAGAGCAAAGCACTCAGGGCACAAGCGCTCAGTCTCAGGGGTGAGGGTAATAACATGAACTACCCTCGGTTGCTGAAGGCAAAGGAAATGTTAAATTCTTTCACACTGCCTCTGTCAATAATCACAAGAAAAAAGACCTCAAGCATCAGGTTACCTCTGTTAAGAAAACCAGTCATGACTCTGCATGCAAGATATTTACAAATACAGTGGTGTATTATTTACATTTACTAATAAATTGAAACCAACTATTACAAGGAAAAGCATACAATTCTGTTCAACACCACACCCACACGCTCCAAAGGGTGTCAGATCAGTTTACTCACAAAAGCAACGACAGACTGCCAAAGCCTAACAGCATATATCTTACCATCATCATCATCTTGGTTCGGATTAGGCACATCTTTTAAAATGCTGAAGATTTCATCATTACTGGCCTTATTTTTAATTGCGATTGTCAAGCAGAGTGCCACAGTATATCCAGGAAGAGACCCTAAACAAAAAGCAGAGGTCAGAAATACACAGAAGGCAACTGAGTACTTTTAACACCAACGTGCCTCTCAGAGCAACAAATGCACTTCCCAACTATAACTAAAACTAGCTTCTTCCAGTGTCATTGTCCACATCACTGTTCCATGAAATGGCTCAAAACATTTCCAGGTCTTTGCACTATATGAAAAACTTTCAACAGAACCTTTAGAGTTGAGGTCAGGTAATCACTATCCTGTCTAAAGTTTCACCAATTTCCTAAAGATACAATACTCTTTTTTTCCTTTTTGTATCTTTGATGATGACACTTTTATGCTCAGGATTGTTTTTACACCAAGTAATAAAATGAATAAAGTATCTCTCCATCTTAATCTCTACATCATCCACTGCCTCTGTATGCATTAAACCAAATTTACTGGTAAAACCTTACACTGTTTCACGAAGTACAAAAAAGAAACACATTATCACTTCATATGCTGACTTTTGCATGGTATTGTGCCAAAATTGTGGAAATAAGATGAATTTTCAAATGTCAGACTTCTGTTGAACAATGCTGCACAACACCACAACCACTTCAGCGAGAGTAACTTCAAGTATCTGGATTTTCTTTTCTTCATAAAGTAGCAAAGAGGATTATATTACAGAGATCCAGACTTAATATATATTAATTGCTCAGGTGAAGCATATTCACCCATATGAAAATCATGCATATTTATTTCAGCTTCTATTTCTCTTCATGAAGACAACTCATAACTACAGTAAGTGCACTTCCTTGCTCTTAAACAGGGTTTTCTTAACTCAACCCCTCACTAACTTTAATACTTACTATTACTTTCATCTCCGTATTTGTACATGCACACTGGATTAGCAGGACTGAGGACAGAAAAACTTGCAGGAACAATGTCTATTATTCGCTGATGGTAGGAGAGTCTGGAAATAAGTTTCACAGCAGTACAATTAAAATGGAAATTATACCAGGGCTAATACTGAAGTGACTGCTTTATAATGCTTTTCCGATGTTTAACTTTCATAGAACAAAAATCAGGATGTTTATACAACAGAACGGCAGCTTCTGCTAGGTAGTGAGAGCTACATAAACCAAACTTACTAGTAGTTGCTTTCATTTTGAACTTCATGATGATAGTTCCATCCTCAATCAGTTTAGCTTGAGAGGCTGCCTGGTAGGGTGTTTTATGCAAAAGTCTTAAGATGCACTGCAGAAGACTAGTAAGATGTTGGTGTTCAAAGCAGCAATAATATTCAACTGGATGTGTCCATTTTGCTTTCCTGCTTATTTCACTTCCACAAAGGCTTCATTTTGCTACCATTTTTCAGTGAAGTGAAAGAGTGCCACACAATAATTTTGTTTTGCAGTGCAAACCTTCACACTTCCTATACTGAATTCACCCAAAGTCACCTGAATGTTTTCATGTAGGATACCGAATACCATAGGTTTTTGGAACATTTTGCTCTTTCTGTTTCCTGTATTTATCTATCTCAACAATTTTAAATCCAGCCCTGATTGTGTAATGTTGTCTTTGGGTTTGGGAGTTTTGTCTGTAGGGCTGTTTGTTTATTTAAAGGCCAACAGACATCAGAGGCATCTAGAAAGAAAGATTACATTCTCGTGTTTTAGTAAAACCAATGATCTGTTCTCTCTGTTTCTGTGAATGCTGAATACTTTCCAGGAATATTGACCAAACTGTTTCTTTGCGTGCCTACTGTGAAGCATGTCTTTTTGTAACTACAGGTCTGCACACCTGGGATAGGTAGCTCACTACTATCCGCTCCACCTGTTTTTCCCCTCTCTAGGTCTAAAGTGTCCCAGGTGTCCTACAGCAGGGAAACGAGATGAAAATCATACAAAAAAAAGACTCATCTCTTAACTGAAGCTGAATTGTAAGAACAGATGTCCCTAAGCCAAGACTCACATTAAGAACAATCCAACAGTATCCAGAAGCAAAGCTCAAACTTTGCCTTGAACACAACGATCAAATGATCTTACTTACCGCATGCACTTTTCCAAAACCTCTCTCACAAATTTGGGTTTGGGCTTTTCAAGGTCCTGAGTAAGACAATCTGACCTATCAGAGACAGAACGTGACAGCTTTTAGCAAAAAACTATTGTGCTTTAGTCTCTTTTTGGCTTGGTCTAAAAGGTACGAAACAATAATGGTCTAAGGACCACTGGAGTGCTTGACACTTAGTTTTACAGTGTAGGCAATTTTAAGACAATGAGCTAAGTTTATCTCTATTTCCTTATTGGCCATTAGTGTTCTCAGAATCTCATCTCTGAGTGATATATTTTCAAGTAGCTTCCCTTCCTGCACCAGATTAAAAATAATTTGTGCTTACAGTTAGCTGGCTTTCCCTTTCCTTAGGAAAGGAACCTTGTGTGATTTCATACTCTGTTCCTCCCTCAGAAGAACTTTTGAAATTCTGGCTAATTTCAAATGCATTTCAGATAAAAGTCTCACAGACAGTCACTTGTGAAAAATGGCAGTTTGTGAGAGAGAACCACAGAAGCAATGCCATCAAGGAACATCCAGGCAAAGAAATATCAGCTCTTTGAAGATTGCTGCCTGGTCAGTCAACATGGATGTATGCTAGGATAGTCAGCAAGCACTTAAATCCATATGAGAACAACACAAGAAACTTAAGCCACAAAAACATATCACAAAAAAAAGGCTGCACTCCGCTCCACAAAAAACACTTGGGCAGATCAGCTATGGAAAGCATGTACAGTTGCAGGCTGTGGAAGTTACTGCAGGGAGGACTTAACCCCAAGGTGACTCCTGTTGCTACATGGGTGCCTGGAATGGAAAGCTCAGGGGAACCTGTGTTAGACATTGACGGAGTCCGGGGAGCTTCTGCTAGAGATGCGAGTTCAAGATTTGGCATGGTAAGAATGGATGTCAGGACCAGCTCCGAAAGAACTTCAGGTGCTAGGAATTGGCAGGAGGAAAGCAGATCACAAAGGTCTCAAGGATAAAGGTTATAATGAAAGATCTAGGGTAGGGCAGAGACCAATATTACAAAATACATACAGGATACAAAAAGTCAGGCCAAACCATTAAAAGTAAATTAGAGAGTCATTTCAGAATATTTGTCAGAAACTGACTGAGAATGCAAGACAAATTACAAGAAATCATGATTCTATTTCCCCTGTTCAGGGAACGCTTACACTGGTTTGAGATTTATCACCAGGTCACCAGGGACAACACAGTGAGTAAAGAGATTACAAAAATAATCTACCACTGGGTGGTGGTGAACAGATTAAGACAGATCTCAGAAGAGCTGAAGGAAAGCAATTAACAGGGCCACTATGCTGTGACACTTCCTGGTGAAGTTTGAAATCTAAGGTTTTTGCAATATCAGGTTTGAATCAAAGGAAGAGAAACTTACCAATCTTCCCAGCTCCAACGGAACTGAAAGTTGCTCAAGTGGTGAGAAAACCAGTTAATAAATCTTTATTAAAAGAAAAAGAAAGCTTCATTAAATGTCAGAAGTGCAGAAAAACTTTCAGTTGAGAATTTCTTATAAGTGCATTTCACTTTCCAAAGTTAAACCTAAACTTGAAAGCTATTAGAGCATTAAACAATTCTTTATGTTCACAGATAAAAAGACTGACTTCAGAGAGTGAGAAAGAAGCTTTTATGGACAAATAAAGAGTCTGTCACATTCTGTTGTTTCATACAAAGATGTGACCCATTAAATTAACAATTAAAATGTAAACTTTCTGTGAATATGCAACTTTCACATTTTTTATAAGTAATTTCAGCTCTCCTACACAATGCAGGCTTCACTCAAAGGGCAAAATCACCACCACTCTCCTCTGGGTGGCACGTGCACCATTAAGTCTCCTTCCAGTTCACTTCCCAGACCACTAGGGAGCAGGCGTCGTACTAGTTAACAGTGTACTACGCAACTATGAACAGCCGCGAACACTGAAAAACTGTCACCAGTCTTAACGGTCCTGTACAGACAGCCAGACTTGGGACCTCGGGGGAGTGTTTCTAGGAAGGGGAGGCAAGCAGTCAACCCTCCACCTTCTCTTTAGAACTCTCAAAGAGAGACCCCAGAAAACATTTTGAATAGCACCAAGAAGTTCCAAGAAGGATTTCTGACTACTCTTTCCATAGCCTTTTTATTTTTCTGTACATTGAATATCAAGGAATATTTTCCATCATCTCCAAAATACATTTACCTGTCCACACATGTTGTATTCATTGTATCCAAACGCATGTAGAGCATTTCTGTGGCTTGTGCAAGCTGAAAATTTATTAAGGTTTACTACATAAAAGCACTAGATAAATCAGATGTTATTCCTTTCAGTTTTTTAATAGAACGTAATCAACTTTCTGTACTGAAAGCTTCCAAGGTCTACTCCAAAATCAGGTAACTCACACTAAATCCACAGTGGGATAAATAAAGAATACTTTTTGAGTTCTACCCTCTAATCCCAGTCTGGTTGTCTTCCATTATTGCAATAAGACTGTTGGCTTCTTCCATAGACAGACAGAATTCACATCATGCAACATGGAAAACTACACTGATATGAACATGACACCAACCTCCTTATGGACTACTTTTGCTATCTCACCAGTCTAGCTTCATGGGCTGCTGTTGATGCTTACCAACAAACAATCTTTGATCACCACTGAAAGCCTGAGAAAGTATGTTTGCATTGACTTTACCCAACGAGGCCTTTATCCTACTAACAATATCCCTATTAACATTAAAAACTGTCTGCACTGATGTCTGCTCAATTTTTGAAATAGACTTGTCTCTTATTGAGATTACAGGACTTGCAAACAGTGAATGGTATCATGAAGTAGAATGAAAATTTGGGTAAGAAATTACCATTGGATAGATGTTTGTTATCCATCCTCCACTCTCAGTCTGTAGCTTGATCTAAAACAATGATCTAACATGATCTAAAATGGCAGTAAACTAGGGGCAACATAACAGCGAGAAGTCACTGGCAGTCATGCCTCCTTCCTCAGCATTTAGCCACCCTGTCTGAGCTGACAGATAATTACTGACCATTACTGAATGGTCCTAGTGGGAGCACCAAATGGGAAATTAGGACAGTTCCTTTAAATCATCTGCTACACTTCCTACTGAAAAAAGAGCAGGAGCACTCACACAATTGTTAAAACAAAAGATCAAGTCTGTCACTTCCTTTCCTTCTCAGCCTATAACGTATCCATGGCCATATTGCACTTTGTGCAGACCTAAACAGGTTGCAGTGACAAGAGTATTTTATCCCCTCACCAAGACAGCACTTCTTGGGAAGGTCAGAGGACGTACCAGAACATTGCCCAGAAAGTTGTCTTGCCCACTTGGCAAATCTGGATCTGTGCCAAGTAGGCCATGCAGTGCTTTCATGTGATCGTTACAGGCAAGGTTTCATGCAGCTGCTGTAAAATATTAATGCTGCCACTATTTATTGCTATCTCATCATCTACAGGACATACAAAATTAAGGACTAAATTTTATAAACAATCTCCAGCAGCGCAGAAAGGATACAACTTGCGGTAAAGAGCCAGGCTGCAGTTTGCACAGTTCAATCAGGAGTGTCGTGTACATGACTTCAATGTGTGGTGGAGATGGAAGCTGAAACAATTCCGCAAATATTACCTGTAGGAGAAGGTGGCACAGAATCAGAGCAGAGTCCAACATGGCCTGCACAACCCTCAGCTTCATAATAATGGCCTTCAATCTTAAATAATTACATACCCCAAAAGGCCCATGTTATTTTGTCAAACGCATGTTTCGGGGAAAAGAGGTAAACTTAAAAAGGTAGTGGTAACTCTATACTGTACTAATACAGTCCACTCTAACTGCCTTTATCACTTCATACTATCACAACACTGGCATTATATATCTATTACACCTAACAAATACACCACAGAACTGTAGAAATGGGCAGTCACAGTATGACCTACTGCAGTGCTGCCACATGATCTAAGAAAACTGGAAACATCTGATCCCGTTTAATAATATAAATATTAAACAATAAATGAAGCCTAAGCATTTAGTATGAAAGACTGTTTGCATTACAACAACATCTGTATCTTTTCCATTTTGTCCTCTTTTCTCCTAGACAAAAACTTAAATAAATAAAGCTATCACTTTCAACTGAAAATTACAAGCAGGATTTTATACAGCACAATATATGCTCAGTACTCCTTGGCAAAGGATCCCGCTAGGAAAACTGAAAACAATCCTGCAGTCAGCAACTGTGGCTTTAATTTCAAGTTTGCCTATAACAACAGCATGTCAATCCTCGAGGGCTACGAAAAAGACCATCATTCTATGACATTCACCTCTGAGTTTCTGTTTACTTTCCATGTTGTTCTCAGCTAGATTCAAATTACATCAAAGGAATCGGGAAACTTGGATTCATTATAGTTGGTAAACTTTCTCCTTAAAGTTTGGAATAAACATGGCAGAATCGAAGCTTACATGAATAAGCTTGAGAAAAATCTTCTTACCAGCATTAAGAAATCAATGTCCATTTATAGACTCCACAAACACCACATGAAAGCACATCGACTAGAACCTTTTATTCTAAGGAAAGCATTGAAAGCATGAAGAGACTGCAAGGAGCTGGAGAACCTTTCTGTGACAGTATAATCTGGTCATACTGCACAGGCAGATACAGTAAAAAGGTAGCAGGTATCCCATTAGGTAGAAAACTGCTCCTGTTCTCAAGATAGGAAATAACAACTGGAAGATCAGACATTATCTGTGTGAGATACTGCATAAAACCGTATTTGCAATATTCACAAATAAAATTCACATATTCATTAGCAAACATTTGGATTAAGGGTTTCAAATTGGCACACCATGCTTTGTGACAATAAAGAGGCCACCAGAAAGATCAGGGCATTGATGATTTCAAATGATCATGACAAGTGCAAGCTGTACTAAAAGCCATAGAACAGGGCATGACAGACCAATAAGCCAATGATGCCGCCCAGACAATCCCTGTTCACAGCTACCACAAATATCCACATATGCATGGGTAAGAAGCTACTGAGAGAAAGGTGTCACTTTTCCGTGTTTTGCAGAGATTCCAGGTAGCATGGAGCACTCTGTGCTCAGCCTGACAAACTATAAGGTGGAGCTTTAGAGACCTCAAAAGTAGATATACTTGGAAAGATACTGACAACCACTTTCCAGATATATTTACCTAACTGTTATGTTCTGAACCTTAAATAACACTTTCTTTTATTGGTTACACTATATTACTTCCACAGTTCTGTGACCTCATCTGAAAAATGTTAGTGAAGTTTCGCTGATTAAACTGTTAAACTGTTGTTGAAAGCAACATACCAAGTTGACTGTTAATCGAGACCTTACAAGGGAGCAATAGTAAGCAGAACAGAAACCTGCAAGTATGCTAAGCCTTAAAAACTCTGGAGCTTCATTAAAAGTAAGCAGACATAGAGAAGTTATGAAGTTAATATTCTAAAAATAACTCAAAACTGTAAGAAAAAAATAAATGATGCTGGTAGATGAGAAGCTGGACATGAGCAGCCAGGGTGTGCTTGCAGCCCAGGTGGCCAATGGCACCCTGGGCTGCATCAAAAGAAGTGTGGCCAGCAGATAGAGAGAGGGGATTCTGTTGCTTTACTCTGCTCTGGTGAGACCTCATCTGGAATACTGCATCCAGCTCTGGAGCCCTCAGCACAGGAAGGACATGGACCT
>JAAGNO010024762.1:4886-18237 GCA_033439905.1 Ceryle rudis
GTTTTATAATTTTTATAATTTTTAGTAAATGAACTGGATTCATTGCTGACCTCCCAGAATACATTCATAGCAAAATTAAAGGAAGAATGTTGTATGTTGGCAAGAAAGTTAGAACAAATGTCAGAAAAATACAGGTTAGTATATTTTTCTTATCCTGTCCCTTTTATTATTAGGACACACTTCCTCATTTTTTTTCATTTGTATTTTAATAGTTATTATTATTCATCTTGTCCCAGGTATTACATATTACCTCAATGTAATATATGCTACTTAAGAATCATGGATGCATTTTCATCAAGGGTAAATTCTAATTTTCCAATTATCAGATTGTCTGGCTATTACTTCAAATTTCTTAACCAGCTGTAATGTAAAAAAAAAGCATTCCTGATGTTTATATTCTTAATATGAAGAGTGAAAAAATCCTAAGCAAGCTACAATTTGAGTTTCTCTGAAATTATATGAAAAATACTAAATATTTAAAGTTCTCAAAACCATAGTCTGTTCATTTAATTATTTTCTTAAAGCTCCATTCACAGTCCTACACACCGAATAATTATATCGGAAATAATTGTCATCCAAATTGCTTATCATTGAAACTCTGATTCTGCCACTGCTTGTTACGTGGTGCTTTTGTTAAAATCAGTAGTAGGTCTAAATACAAAGCCATTAAAAATTCAGGTACATAAAAAAAGCTTGACCCAAAACCTTGGTTTCAATAAATGCAAAAGTATTGAAGGTATCTATTTAAAAGTTCTATAGGACAGGACTATCTTCTTTTTTTAAAGAAATCTAATTATGGATTTTGTAATTCTATACCAGTAGATCCCTTGCTTTAAGTGTGAAAATGGTCTCTGTTGAAACTTTCTGCAGGGTTAATATTTAGAGTGATAAACAGGACTTAAGTGGTGAGGTGGCATTCTGCAGCTTCTGTAAATTTCATGCAAAGCGAATTTGGCTCTTAAGGGTAGGATCCATCTCACGTGGCTTATGCGAACTAAGGAAAACACTCAGCAAAAATAAAATAGGTCTTCAAGGTAGGATCATTCTGTTGGGGTAACTTTGCAGGGGCAGCACATGCTCAGGGAGAGGGCTCATTTATCCCAGTATCCTGTTTCCAGGAATGGTCAAAGGGGAATGATAAAAGTAGATGACTGACATATATATATAAAAAATATATGATACTTCCCACAGGTACTGCCTCCACGGCCCATCCTACTTTCCACTGAATATAAAGTGTTGACTAGCTGTTAAGTGGCTGAAGTTGGGAGATGAATCCCATCTAGAGTGTTGGGGGAAGAAACTAAAATTTTGAGAAAATGTAAGCGGTCTTCCCTTGCAGATGTTGTGGTGGATACTTCGGAGAGAAGCAAACAGAATTTTTCTTCTGAAAAAGCAGAACTCCTCTGCTAAAGTAATACAAAATCTAAATAGATTCAAATCATATTATTATTCCAGCAATAAAAATGCACACAGACTTTGTTGCTAGAGCTCACAGTCACAGACTAGTAACTGTAAAAGGATGAAGGAAAGACAGAAAACATACTGTGAAAACACATTATTCTCTGAAAATAAATATCAGAGATTGCCAAGTGTTTCTCCACCTAGCAGCATTAGCTGACTGTGTCAAGAACCTGAAAAAGGGAAAAGGAGCCCTCTTGGATCTCCAGAAAGTGGTATATTTTGCACAAGAAACACTATGGAGGAATTTATGAAAGCAGTTCTGAGAAGTGGCCCTAAAATAGCTTGAGCTTGCCTTTGATGGAGTGGGAGCTGCTGCAGTCAGTTACAAGAATGGAGAAATAGGTAGGAACAAAGCAAACAAGTGGCAATGAGAACAGAAAAGTGGAACTGTAGATAGTGGAAAATGGGGATCTGATAGATGCCTTCAAACAGTGATGTGATGAGGAGTTCAGATGCAGACAATTATTTCAGCAGACTTTTAAATGCCTATTCAGTATATATCTTTTGCTAGCATCTCTCCGAAAGGCAATATTCATGCTCGCTGTCACTGGATAGAGTGTAAAACCACAATTTTGGGGTAGAGTACTGTAGTATTGTACTTTCTGTCTTCTGGGGGGGAAAAAAAAAAAAAGTAATCCTTTTTGGAAGATTTTATATCTTGGTTCTCATGTTAGTAAAGGCAGATCATGAAGCAGAAGTGTCCTATTTACATGAGAAAATATTTTTCCATGTTTTTTACCATGTATTTGGCTTTATCACAAATTGACTTTTGGACCTGGATGCATATTTTCTTGCTATACTTCTTGAATGTTTGTGCCTTAGTTTTCGTGAAGTTTAGTAATAACTGTATGCTATCAGTACCATTATTTAATTGGTAAAACACTCAAGCTTTGTTAATAACAATGCGACAGTAAGTTTATATAAAATTATTGGGCCCTTTACTTACTAGCAAATATTTGATTCCTCTAGTTGATGAATCTATTTGATTTTATCTAGTTCCTATATTTGATAGTAAGTAAAGGCCCCATCTCATTAAGAGGTGTTTCAAATTTGTGACAACTACATATTTGCACAATTTCAGTGGGATGCCTCTGAATTGCACATAGTTTTTTATATTTAATACAGGCATTCTGAGAAATCAAAACTGAAGTTTTAATGTTTGTGTGTAAAATGAAACCATTTTTGTGAGCTAGCCGCTACACAGGATTAGAAAAGCTTCACAAAGACAATGTCAGACAAACTATAAACCCCTCAAGCTGTGCAGAAAGAAGATAGTGTCTGTGAAGGTTTTCGTATGCATAGGCATGTTTAAAAATATAGTCCTTTGTTGATTTCTTGTCTGTTATTTTCTGTGTTGTGTTTTGTTTGTTGGTTTGGGTTGTGTTTTTTTTTTTTATCTGATTGTCACTGTCTGAGTTTCTAGGTTGTAGATTAATGCTCAACACTACCCACTGCGTATTTGTGATTTGCGTTTTGTAATTAAGGGGAACAATGGGAGTCCATTGGGTCTCGTTATATATAATGGTTGGTTTAATTTGTTTCACTTCTATCTTGTTAATTGTAAATTGATCATTAAGATTTGAATTCTAATCTGTCACCAGGGTTGTGAGTATTGAAGCTAGAGCAATGATCCTGGTTTTAATCACTGATGATGAGAAACAAATTTTATAATTTTGTTACATATTGCAGTTCATATATTTTAACACTGTATTTTATGGTGTTATAAATATTGTTAAATGACTTTTAGTGTAGTTTTACTGTTTGGACTATAATGTATAAATTATATTACTGGTTTGGCAACAGTAGGCATCCAACTGTGTGAGTTTAATTGAAGTAAAGAACACACACTCGGCTGAACTATTTTTCTGCATGTTTGGTTGACTGCAGTCATTGCGCTCAATACCAGCAGTGAAATGTTTGTTGAAGGTGGCCGTAGGAAGATGTGAAACAGTCTGTGTGAAGGATCAGTCATTAAAATTATATGCAACATATACTGTGTCAGCAGAAAATATTTCAAAGCATGTATTTAATTGCTGTACAAGTAAAAAAAAAAATATTTTAAGAGTAGGAGAACACAGTGCATAGAAAGCACTGCAATGCAAAAGGTAGTTCATAGGAGTAAAGGCAGCATTGCCACCTTGGTGTTAAAATATCAGCTTATCCTAAAAGTATACAAAGAATGACTTGGAATTGTAGTTATATAACATTTGCTGGTTCTTTGCCTCCACTACTTAAAAGTTTTGGAGGAACCTGTGTGGTTTTTTTTTTCTAAGACACTTCCAGCAAGGATGGTAGCTAAAACATTAAATCTGTTCTTAAATATAAGTTGAGGCTTTCTTGGTAATTGAATGGATCCAGAAATACAGAGGGTTTTATTTTTCTTGTTGTCTCTGACCTGCACCTAGTCATCATCAATTATTTTTAAGTATTGTGATAAGTAAATGAGAGTTGGCAAAATCTATTACCTGTCTACTTACAAGCATGCATTTTACAGTTTCATTTTCATGTGATGTTGTAGCTTTGCTCTGTGCAGTTTTGAAATAATACTGGTTTCATGCAGGTCTTTTAAGTCTATCAGATCTCAGAAGCATGCATAGGTACATGAACATGACTATATGACTGGTCGGGCCAGCCTGAGTCTGCAGATGTGCAACTCCAAGCAGAGTTCAGCTCAGATGGCGGCACTCCAAATGTCTGCGTGGTTCAGTTTCTTCCAAGTCCACCACAGCTTACTCCTTGGTCTATTGGACCCAGAGGAGCTTTTGTGGAGCAACATCATCATGTCCATGCTGTGTCCTTTAGTTGTTCTGGATCCATCAGACATAGTGCTTAGTGCATAGAATTTTTTTTTTTAAATTATTATTTATGTATTTATTTTTATTTTTCTAATTTAACACTGTCCCTGGCATTACATGAGGGCTGTCTCTAAAGTTCAGGACTGTGTACTTAGGTACCAGCCCCACCTCTCTTTCCTGTCCCTGCTGCGACAGGTTGGGAGCAGAGTGATTCAGAAGCATTTATGCAGTCACAGTCTTGACCCTGGCTTGGTAGAACTGCTACTCCTTGTATAAATGTGCTGTCACATTCCGTAGTTATTGCAGATATTAGGCTTATTACAACTATGGTTGGGTTTGTGGGGCTTTTTTAACCCAGTCATTTTGAAGTTAGTTATTTAAATAGCACAGAATATTGTTTTATTTTAATCTTTGGAAACCGAGGTGGATGTGTGGTGTATTTAAAGATGCAGAGGGAATCTTTTTCAGGTGTTAATGAAGACACTTGGTGTGCAGTCTTGTACTGGGACCAATGTTCTCTCTTTATTGCCGACACACAGCCTTTTAATGTTGACCTTAATAGGTATCCTGCCCTTCATATGTGCTGCACTCCAAAATTTCAGTGTAAAGAAGTACTTGAATCTGGGTGGTCAGACTCTTAGATATTTACTTGGAAGGGACATTGTGCAAATAATATTTAAAATGGATTTCTCTTTTTTCTGAGTTCAATTATAAGTACAAAAAAAAAAAATGTTTCAGGAGAATAGAATGCAATTAACACGGTTGAAAGCATTTAGAAGTGTATTTTAGAGATTAGAGATCATGCTACTCATGTTACAGTGTATCAAGTACAGACTGCATTCATACTGTGTGATAACAATAGGTCCAACTGACAATGCTGATAGTGCTGATATTTAAGTTACTAATATTTCTGTTAAATGATCAGTGTAAAAATTTGACTTCAGATATCTTCCTGTAACATCCTGCCCACTGTTACGTACCTATCCAGGAAACTCTCGTCCATTTCAGTTGGATGTACAAATACGTCAGCATGATTCTGATCTATTTGTCAGTGATGTTCCTTAATAGACCTGTAACTTCCTATTCTAAATTCTTCTTCCAAAGTTTCCCTTGGTAAGCTCTTTTAGATTCACAGATGATATCATGTATTGTTCTCTATTTAAACATGAAAAGATTATGTTGTCATTTCCAGATTTGACTTGTCAGTGTAACAACATGTTTTTGAGGGAGGAGTATTCCTTCCCCCCTGCACTTTGTTGTGTTTTTCAGAATGTCAGTTGTTGTTGCATTCTGTAACAGCCAGGAAGGTAAAGTATCTTTCTGCTGTAACTGCAGCATGTTTAAGTTTATGATTTAAAGATATATCTGAAGCTTTTTAACCTCAAGATCTGGAGTGGCAGATGCCATAAAACAAATTTGCTTGCTTTTGATTCTTAACTTTCTGATGGTATAGCAGATTCTGACATGTTCTCATTAACCTTTTCCAAAGAGTTAAACTGTACAAGTGCATAATGTATATTTTATCACAATTTAGTCTGAGATCTTTTCCTGATATTAAGAAACAGCTCATGCCTGTTTCTCCATGGGCTGATGGTTAGAGATGTAGCAAGTAACAGTCCCAGGTCATTCATGGATCTGGTGTCTCTGCTCACCCGTGAAAAATAAGAATTGCTAGAAGTGACTAATTTTCTTAAAGGCTGTACCGACTTTCATGTAGATTAGGGTGTGCCAGTATGATTCGTCCCTTGCTTCTTCGGTTTTATTAATTTTCCTCTTAATGTGAGGCTTTTTGTTGTTTTGTTTTTTTAAATCTGTGTAATGGCACTTTGGGCATATTAGGCTATTAATGTTTCTAAAACAGTGCCACTATTGCGAGTTCAACCTGTACAGTTCAGTAAAGGTTAAACAAGGTTTTTAGTAGCCATTTTTCAAACTAGATGTTAGCTTTTACTAATAATGAACTTGAAACATGTCTTCAAAGTGCTGGCCAAATTCTTTCTTAACAAGTATGAATTTACATTTATTGATCTTATTTAACATCGATGCATAATGCCAAATGGCATGCCTGTTTAAATTAGGCTGAGATTTGCATAGCCAACCTATGACTGAGTGATTGCCATTGGCATATTTACCAGATACTCTTCAGCATCATGTTCTTTTGTTTTAAGATTATTCAAAACAGTGTTTTGTTTTTGTAAGTTCTAGTAATAGCTTGTTTTATGCATAACATATACATGTATGAAATTTTATAAATGCTGAAGCCACATATTGATGGCACGCTGCAGGATGAAATCTGACAACATCCATCATCACTGTGTTTTACTTCTGTAGATCTGAAGTCAACCAGCTTAGTCAGGAAAAAGAGTATCTTCATGGCAGATTGGAGAAGATGCAGAAACGGAATGATGAATTGGACCAACAATGTATCCAGCATGGGAGAATGCATGAGAGGATGAAGTCAAGGTAGGAGGTCCCGTTAATCTGTCAGTATGTGGTATACTCTACTGTACCTGTTGTATTGTGTAAACATAAAAATGACACTAGGTTGTTTGAAAGTAATATTCTTAGTAATATTCCTTATGAAAATGACCACCCTTTCCCCCTTCCCAGGCATTCTGTCAACCTTTTTTTGTAACATCTTTTGCTTGTGCCATTTTGGATAAACAAAAGGAAAGCTTGAACAACATAGTCTTCCAAAGAATTTAAGCCTAGTACATATGTGTGTGGGCTGCTTCGGCTGTTCTCTGCTCTAACTTGGATGAATTGTCTTACCATATTAAAAGGGGAGGGGGGGGGGAGTGTGCAGAAAGTTGGGAAGGGAGGAAGGAGAGAGGAGGTTATTCGGTACTATGAATGTAGAGTACAGATGTGGATTCTGTTATGCCATGTAATAGGTCTGTTTCTTGGATTTACCATCTTACCTTTTTCTAGTAATATTTTACTTATATAAATGGAAAAATCCTACTGAAGATCTTAGTAACCAAAGAACTATTAACAGCTTCCAGGCACCACTAGCCTTTCTAGAGAGGCAACAACTTCCTCAGGAATTACTGGAAGCAGCTACAGCAAGAGTAGTATGGAATCCTTCCACCAATACCAATTGACTGTTCTGGCCAGAGTGTCCAGACTTAAAACACCCTGTGCTGTAGTTTTGCTTATACATCCTTAAAGATCACTGTGAAGACTTTACTTTCTGGTAACAGAAAGTTCATCTATGCTCTCTTGTTCTGTTTTCCACTCCACATTCAGTGAAACAGGCACTAGAAAGACCTTAGGCATGGTTGAAGAGGTAGAGAATAAAGTTAGGGAGATGTCTGAGAGGCAGCTCTGCAAACCCAATCGACAGGCTACCTCTTGTCATCAGAGAAAGGAAAATGTAGTTTAACTTCATTTAGACTAGATGGTCCTGGCTGGGAAAAATTCCCTTTGATTTTTTCATTTTTCTGACTGTTGACCGACCACCTGATAGGAACAGAGCTTGCATATATTGAAGCAGACAGTCTTGTATGCTCGTTTTTTTTCTACTATTGATTTTTTAAAAATTTTTACTTTTTTTTTTCTGTCATCTCTTTGTTCTCTGTCCATATCAGCTTGTTTCTTGCAAACTCTCAGTGTACTCTCTTCAATTGTCCAGACTCCCTTCTCTCCTCTTCCTTTTCAGATTTCTGCCTGTACCTCGTTCTGTTCTTCTGTAACCAAAGATTGTCATCATCTTTTATAGATCAATGAACAAAGAAATTCAATATGCTACAACTGTGTCCCTAATCTATGTGATGACATAATCTTTCCATTTATCTCACCTCTCTTTTGTGTTCTTTACTTGTGGTGGGTTCTTAGCATATGGGGGACTGAAGACTCCAGGTGACTTTTAGGGAAAACTTTATTCTTTTTTATGTTTATTTATTCTTTTTTTATGTTTAATTTTTTTTTTTTAATGCTACCTGTTCTTCTGTAGAATTATAAGTATCTAGTTGAATTTAAGACAGTTTTGTAAGGTTTTAGGACAACTTTTCCTCTGTCAGAACCAAATTAAATAGATCTACTGGAAGATGTTGCTTATTCTTTGCTGCGGCAGCAATGATTATACACTAGAAAAGACTGAAAGCATTAATCCAGAACAGAAGAGTGGTTTGAAAGCAGAGTGGTCATGCTGCAGGCAGTGCCTTACCTTCTGCTGCTGTTTTGTTGACAATAAGGAGAGTAAGGAGAGAAAACAGGACAGTGATAGCATTTGTCTTATTTTTTTGTTAGTAGTTTTGAACTTGTAAATATGGCAGATATTATCAGGTAATTGAATCTTAAACAGTGTACTTTACCAGCATTTTAAGAGTGGACTCTTTTAACATATTTTTAATGATGTCTTGCACTATATTCACTTAATGTCTAGGTGACAAGTGACAAGGCTGATATAATAAACTGCTTTAAAAATTCAGTATAATCTAATTTTAGTTTCCCTGTGAAAACTCTTAATAGATTTTCAATATCAGCTCCCATACGCTGTAAATTGGCTATGAAGTATTTAGATCTAGGTGAAGAAAAGCAAAAGGTATAATTGCTACAACAAAGAAATCTCCCAGTACCTTTTATTTTTGTTGAAGGACTTCCACCAAATAAAACTCTCTTCTGAGTTTGCAAATAGAGATCTGACTATGCTATTTAGTAAAGGCACAAGAATGAAGAATAAGAATAATTTTTTTGCCTCAGATTTTCATCTGTCACTCATATACTAATAATCACATGAAAATAACGTTAAGGATGATTACTTCTTAGCACAATATGTTTCCGCTTTATACGCAGCTACAAATGGAACTGCAACACAATCCTGCAAAGTGGGTTCCTACTTAATTTTCTAGCTGTTGTTATTCTGACTCTTTAGAAAGTTTCTTGTATCAAAATGATTTTGACTTAACTTGGGACCTAACATTTGTATCTGAATAATAAGGAATTGTGGTATTTATATAAGAAATCATCTCTGTGACTACTTGTGTGCTTCTAGAAGAATATGACAGGCCCTGATATAGCTATTTTTTGGAAGAGCTGAAATCTATCTGATCAGTCAGAATTTCTTTCCGAACAACATTTTAGCAATTGTGATAGTTGCATTCCTGAAAAAAAACCCCGACAACTCTGTCTCTGCCATTCCTATCTTTTTGTCTGAATATGTGCTGCAAGTGAATATAGTCCAAGAAGATATAAGCACATTTTAAAGAAAGAGATTACTTTAAATTGCAATCATTAAAGATGATTTTGAATCAGCCTTTTCAATATAATGCAAATATCAATCCCTTTCAGTGTGTTTTTGCTCAGTGAAATATGTCATTAAAAGAAGTAGATGTCCATCTTAAATGATACAGTTGATGCATGCTATTGGTGAAAAAGTGAACTGAAGAATGTACAGTTTGCAGGACTAGGGTGATGTGTTCAGACTGCAGTGGAGCTTATGAAGAAAAAGTTGTTTAATGTCGTTAATGTAGCAATGCTGTGAATCTTTGCTTTAGATGCATGCTGTTTTGTTTTATATTAGTTACTGGGTTTGATATTTTTTGCAGCTTATGTACTTTTCTTTAGACAGTGATTTGTTCGGTAAGTGTATTATCTCAAAAGTATTAGCTTAACTTGACATAGCATCACTGATGTGCCACTGGAAGTGAGCTGTTCAGTGTGTATGACTTTTTGGATCTTCGTCTTAGAGAAATAAATTCCTGTCTGTTATATGACAAAGAGCACATTGGTATACATTTTTGACCTCAAAGCAAATTTTATTATTAAATTCTTCAAATTACCATTCTGTAGATACGTGTTTGTAGTAGAAATTATCAGGTAGCAGAAAGTATGGAATTTATTATGACAGCTATGAAAAGATAGATATCTATACAAGAATAAAAAGAATACGTAGCAAAAAGAAAAGGTTAAACTACCTTTCTGGTTTCCTTCTGTGCTCCACTCCACACATACCAAAAAAAAAAAAAAGTAGATTCCAGAGGAAGGAAAATCCAAAATCAAATTAATCAAATAGTAACTGTACACATAATGTTGCTTCATTCTCTCCTTTATCTGCTTTCAAACCGACTTCCAAGGCATGCATGGTCACCTCTGTAGTTCAACCAGTTCTGTAAATGCAGATCCACTGTCTTGCAAGCTCAATTCCCTGCTGATTTAGGGAGCAAGAAGAAAAAGACAAGGATCTGCCTGGATCTATTGCTGATGGAACATGCTTATGAGTAATATTTGGCTAAGCTGCCATGGGTCAGGATTTCATCAGGCTATTTAAACTTTCACTGAACTTCAAGAACTTTTCTAGGTACAAAGTTCAATTATGTCTTTGATATTTCTGCCTCTATTCTTCTTCTTGTAAAGGAAACATTTGATTGTAAGTCATCTAATTAAAGAATTTCTTCTGTGGACTACTAGTGTCTAAAATGAGAAACATTTTGTTTAATATAGCTAGCTCTTTTTCTGTGTACATTTCATCTTAAAGACCCTGATGAGGCATGGAAATAGAGCAAATATGGACTAATGTCTTCAAGGAGGAGAAGAAAATCCTAGGCAATTGCTTTGGTTTTTTTTCAGAGATGAGCCAGCCATGCCTTTACATTTATCAAGCAGAAATAAAAAATAATGATTAAAAAAAAAAATTCATATAGACAATAGTTTGTATGAAACATAATGCTCTTCTGAGATGTTTTTAAGAAAACATAAATTTAGAAGCTTCTAATGAGATTTTTCTGCACTACATTCAGTATAAGGGATCTGGGACAATTAATTTTCTACAAAACTTCCATTTTGGTGATTAGAGTTGGTATTACTGTTATTTTTGCTGTGAAGTGTGTGATCACTGCCCAATCTATGTAACATTAACAATAATGATACATTTTAGCGAACTTGTATGGGGTTTTTTTGTTGTTGTAGTATCTTTTTGGGGGTGATGGTGTTACATATATTTCGACTGTATTTTTGATAGCTAAAGTTAAAAAGAAGAGCCTACAGGACTGGCAGTTTGGGGCAGATGTGTGTCTATTCCTCAGGCATCAGTGGTTGTAAGTTAACTATAAAAATGTTACAACCATCTGTGTAACAAGACGGCAGAGATCTGCTCTTGCCTGTTACTATAAATAAGAAGGAGATTTGTTTGACTTCATAGACATTGGATTTATAAAGACTATATGTGTCAAATTGTAACTATGTGCCATGTTGCTGAGATGTGTCTGCAGCCAACTACCTGGGGTGTCTTCCCCTTCAGACATTCTAGTGGAGTGCAGCAACTGTGCAGAAATGTCTGTATAGCACAACATGACAAATTGTATTTGTTTCCTACCTATGGGGAAATGTATGATTCTTATGGATAAGCTTATTTGAAAGAGTAACTAAAATGGATTCTTAAATGGACCCCTCAAGGTGATAGAAAGAAAATTTGACATTCAGTTTGTCAATGATTTTAAAGGTTTTTCTCACCATTAAATTTGTTGTTGTTGTTACCAAGAAATACTGTATGTGAGATCACTTAAGCATGAGGGAATACATACAAATGAGAATTAAGACCTATATATATGGAGAGAGAGAGAGAGAGAAAATACCAGCAGTTTGAAGTAACTGATGTATAAAATCACAGTAGCTGGCTTGCTGTCACTATTACATTTCTGAATAGAGATTATGGGTTTATTTGGCTAACCTTCAGTAGAATAATTGATTAAATTTTTTTCTTGATAGCTGGAGCAATCAAGTTGCATTTAAAATTTTACCTTTTCTGCCTATAGGCTCTTGTATGGGAGTTTTTGTGTGTGTTTTCAAGAAATAACGATGGGTGGAAGAACTCAGTTTTGATCATTGCCAGAAAGATTTTTTTTTTTTTTTCCCCCCCAGTGCAGTCCATTCTTTGCTGAATGTACTGTCTTCCTCATTTTTATTTTACTGATAGGTTAGTATTTTTTTAAGTAACAGTGAGGCAATTGTTACTATCTTTTTGCTAGACCAATCATCTGTTTTGAAATGCAACTGTAGCATAAAAATGTACCCTATTGTGTCATATAGTTTAAAATGCATTAATTTTTATATTGAAAATAGAGATTAACATATGTAATGACCATAACATCTTTGATATCAAATTTACTTCAATGTTTAAAGAGCAGTATGCCCCACTTTTTTCCTGAGCGTCATTATTCATACCCACATATCTTTGGTATGGTATTGCTGTAGCAACCGGAGACAGACTTGTTTGTGTAACCTTTCATGGACAGAGTTTGTAATAAGCTTTATGGTCACTGTGTCCAGCATTGCACTGCAACCAGATAAAACTCTCTGCTCTATCCAGAATTTGGGGTTATCAGTATTATTTAATTTTTTATTGCTATTTAATGGACTTACATTTTAGGTTGAGAAATGTTTATTCCAGAGGAGGATTATTAGGAAATAATCAACAGATGATTGGTGTATACACAGACACACATACCTGTACAGGTGGCAAATCCTTTTGAAGTGTGAACATGTATTTAGCTTTTGTTTAATATTTTGCTGTTTGCACACAGTTCACATGCTCTGAAATAGAAACTGGATGTTCAAAATCACTTCATCCCTCTTCCTCTCCAGTTCACTATTTGTCTACTTAATAAAGATTTATTTTTTTTGTCTATTTTGAGCCCCAACCCCTTAAATAGATGTCTATGTAGTGTGTATGTAAATGCATACATTATTTATGCTTTTTTATACATAATGTTCCCATTCTAAATAATTACTAATTTATATAAGATTATATAGGCCCCCAAATACTGTTGTTAGAGAGTTATCCACAACTACTTGAACAGTAGACACATAAAGCAAGTATTATCCTAGTTGTTAGAAAACCTGAAAATGTATACCAATGTATACCAAGAGTGAAAGACAGGATCATCAGAAAATGCTTCAGAACAGCATGCACATAAGTTGTTAGTCTTCTTAGGAAGCAAATGACAAGCAGAGGGAAATATCACACCCAATTTTCAGGTAGATCTCTAAGGAACTTAATAATGTTCTGCGGGATTATTTTGGGTCACTGAGTACTGTGTTCCTCTACTGTAGCTGTCACTAACTGTGTGTATATAAAATATATATTTCGATATATT
>JAAGNO010024764.1:0-15326 GCA_033439905.1 Ceryle rudis
AACCACATCTATTTTATTTTAAAATACTTAAAAAATGGATACTGAAAGTCTTTGGCTTCATGGGAAAGATTTTTTACTTTAATTTCACTAAATGAATTTTATAAATCTCTTCAGGTTGATGTGAAATGATTTCTTTTTACATTTCCTTATTCGGCTTGTGCAACAGACAGAAAAAAAATCAGTTCTTTGCACATCTTTACTTTAAATCTATTGAATTCCTCTGTGAAGATGGAAAGGATGGGAATTCTTGCGAACTGAGTAATTCAGATGAATAGTGTCTTCAAAGTCAATTACTGCTGTGCAGAGATGATACCTATTTCTGCCTCATCTGGACTCTCCAGCTCAATTTTTGCTCTGCCCTGGAAACTTTTGAAGTTTTGAACTTTTTGAAGTTTTCCAGGCAAACTCGTAAGGGATCTCGCTGTTGTACATATAGATGAATTACAGCAGGGAGGTTTAAGACAAGTCCCAAATCCCAGAATCACAGTACTGCATAATAAAATAACTCACCGATAACTTTCTGCACCTTTGTCCATAGGTCTTTAAGAGGCAGGTTACAGACAGCTCTAGTCCCATCTGCTTTGGACTCACCAAAAGGGGACAACGGTTTAATTTTCCCCAAAAAGCTGATGACTGAAAGTCAGTCCAGGCCCAAGCACAGACAGGGCACCAGCCTCACAGGATCTCCTGACAAGTCACGGCAGGTTTCTTGAAGGCTAAATCAAATTAAGGGTAATAACTATGTTAATATCATGACTATCACGTATATTGCTGCTCATGAAAAGCATTTCACTTCCTTGCATGCCTGTTGGTTTAAAATAGGAGAGCTGATTGCAACGCCAGTCTCTGCCTGCCCAAAATACCTCCGAGTAAGCAAAGCCATGAATATCAAGCATTTTATCTGCCTGCTAGAACTGTCCACCATGGGTAGAAAACCACTATATTACTTCTTTCCCAATGTTTGTGTCCATTATATGCCTTCCTGTTTAGTCTGGCAACGTGCCGTTACGCTTCCCATTCTCTATTGCTAGGGAGATAATAAATAAGGCAAATTTTTCTTATCGGAGTTGCAGGAAGAAGACAGCTTCCTCCAGTGCAATGTAAACGCCACTTTTCATTCTTACTTTTATGATTCTTTAGCCAGTCATGGATCCATGTAGCTGTGCTTATATCAAAGCCAGTTTTAATTTATTTTGAGATTAAAATTTTATGAGCGATTGCATCAGATGCTTTTCTAAAATTCAAATAGACGACGCCCACCACATTCCCTTCAGCTAGTAACTGTAATTCTGTTTTAATAATACACTGAATTTGTCTGCAAGATTATTATTTTTTCTCTACAAACCCACCCTCAAAGAAATATTTATCTCCTAATATTTGTTTCATATTTAGAAATTCAATGTATGGTGACTGACTGTGTCATTCTTTCTCTGATCTTCCGATGAGTAGGACAATATTTGCATTTCCCTTCTGCTGGTGTCCCTCAGATATCTGCCTATCGTTTCTCAGACCCTGAGTCAAGACAGTAAGTGGCTCCTATGGTAGTTCCTTTATCATCCTGGGATGCGCATCACCTCTCTTTGTTGGTCTCTGTGTGTTTGAATTTTTCCAAGGATTTCCTTAATTTGCCTTATCTCTTTTTCTTCTTTTTCTTTTCTCTTTTTTTTTTTCCTTTTTTTCTTTTTTACTTTTTCCTCTTTCTCTTTTCATTTATATTTAAAAACAGCTCTAAAACAAATCCGGATCCACTACACAAATATATACATCATATATTCCACTGTGTATTCCTGAGCTGGCTGGGACATCTCCATCTCAAACCAGCCCTCTCAGAAAGACTTGTGTTGGGAACGTCACCCCGTGAGAGCCTCTTCCTGCCAGACAAGAAACTGTTTCAGCAGTAACACATATTCTGATGCTGGGATGTACATACCCCGCGTTGCAAGGCTTTCCTCCGCAGAAGATGAACCACCTCTTTCCAGAGAGATTGAATATTCACCGGTGCGGAAGGACGTCCGTAGCCCAGCCTGTGGCCACCTCGTATCCAATTCCCCGCTGCCTTGATTACAGCAACATCTGCCTCATCGTAGCGTATTCTTATCTCAGGTGGCCAAGTTACTTCTGTCAATAATAAAAATAAGTAGCAGAACATCCAATGTATTATTGATCGGATAATAAATATTTTACTGTTTTTCAATAATTCAACATTGTTTAAAAAAAAAAAACCAAAAAAAAAAAAAACCAACCAACCCAAAGCCCCATGAACAACGGAGGAAATTCCCCAAGTCCTGAGAGGGCTTTGGGAAGAATGTAAAAAGGATAAAATCTGTGTTAAGAGCAGACATTCCTCTCTCATTTTAAAAAATGTTTTCAGGTTTGATAAAATAGTAGAGAGTTTGATGCACTTAATGATTCATCTGAGCTGTGTTGGGAGGGTAAAATATCTGTCCTATTTCAATAATTTATCAGAAATAATGTTGCAGTGGGAAGTGTACAAAGGGTTGCACCCTGATGGAGCAAAACAGCAAGTATCTGCTTCAATACCGTGTCTGCAAGGGATTTTTATGTGCTACCTCTTTCCTTAAAGAAACCATAAGCTCCTTCTTTTATGCTATAGTTTGTGCCAGATTTCCTTATCTTTACCCTTAGGTGAAAACAAACCCCACTCTTCTACTTTCAATTTCAATGGACTGTAGAAAGATACACCTGGTGATAGTTTGCTGAGCATTACATACTCACATTGCTTTTCTCAGTGTGTTTACTGGCAGAACTATCCTGCAAGCAGCGGAGCCCTTCACAGGAAAAACATTTCTACTCTGAAGCATGACTTTGTGAAAAATGGCACCAAGGAATTCCATGGCTGCTGTCTTTTACCATATTTGCCGCATTTCCAGCTCCAGAGGGATGGTTTCCCTAGCGCTCTGTGCTGCATAGTCACCATACCTGGTGATGAAGCTCCTTGGCTCTGAACCAGCAATCAGTCAAAACTTCAGCAGTGACTTTATTTAAACAATGCCTGGACTAGGGCAGGATTTTCTTTACTCCTTGAATTTCCACCAATAGCTGTGAAATGATGGAAATACTAGGGTTTCCCTTGTTTTTCTGCAAGAATTGTTTACCTCAGCAGGGTACACACTGCAACGAAATAATAGGAAGAGGCAGATGAAGATATTCAGCCAGAGGTTTCTTTCTTGAGGTTCCTTCTCCACTCTGCCCTGCTGTTCACACTGCAAGAAATTTTGCTGTCACAAACCCAGTCTGCGCTCATTGCCAGGGAGAGAAGGGCTGCATCTGTGGATTCATGGCCTGTCACACTCTGGGTTGGTGAACTCTCTGGCCGTGCCATGAGCAGTTGTCCAGGCTCTGAGGTGTGCCTTAGGAAGGGTGAAATCTCTGACAGGGAATAGGGGCTGAAATTGTTCTGTTTCACCTAAGCCTGAATCACCTAAAAAGATCTTGAGCCTGTGCTAAGGGGGAACTCGTGGCTGTTGGTGACAGTTTTCTGTATAGAGATTCAGTGCTAATCTCCCATACAAAGAGAGAGGCTCCATCACAGGGCTGATGAACTTGGATCATTGTAAGAAGTCAGGAGATTTGCAGGCATCATTCTCTGTCCTTTTCCAGTTCTCTAGCCATCACCCCTCTTTCCATGCTCATAACAAACACCTGCATAGCTCCAAGAAGACACCTTGACCCTGGAGGATGCTGCAAAAGGCAAGTCCAGCTCAGTTCAATGCAGCACAGTTCAGCTCCAACAAGGGCGTAAGCAGAGAAGCTGTGGCAACTCCTGTGTCCCGTGTCCCCTCACACTCTGCTGATGTGAACCCACATTAAATGTTCACACTGCTGGGGTTTGGATGGTCTTATCATCCCTTAGCTCGAACAAAGTCAGCTTTGCTTTGCCCAGCCATTCTTAGAAAATTGATGTTACTTGATTTTATTTTGGATGCAGAATTAAGTTTGTTAATAATTATGTGAGCTGCAGCAGCACAGAGTAGACCTATTTCCCGTGAATGGAAAACTCATTGAAAAAAATGGCCTGGTTGGGGGATGAATCACCATTTTTGTATCAGAGTGGGGAGGTTCAGATGAAATGTGTTACTGATGCTGATTCTCTCCTCACTGAGCTGCAGTTCTTAATGGAGATCAAAGATCCCATTAGACAGATTTGATGAAGAGAGAGTCCCTCATTATAAACTTTGAACAAGCTGAACAGAAACCAAAAAAAAATAACCCAGGAGCTGCTCTTTCTCTCAGCACAGAACCCACCTCTTCCTCCAGCAGCTGCATGCTCATCTGAAACATCCCAAGTAAAGATTATATAAGATCCTTTCCAGAACTTAGCAGAGTTTTAATGACTCTGTCCTGCTCTCTGACACAGAGGAAGGAATGAGGGAATAGCTCATTAGTTTAAATTAAAAATAAACAAGTAGGCAGAAAATGCTCTGAAAAGGAGACATCAAGGCATTAAGGCTGTCAATGTGATTTAAATAACCACTCTATGGGATGCAAATGAGAATTCAAGAATTGGAAGAACTTGGGCTTTGGGAAGTCACACACAGAGGGACATAATTTGTGCTCTTCCTGCTAATACCCTTGAGAAAGGCACGCTCAGAAAGGACCAGGAGCACAACATTGGGCAGGGGTTGGTGTCCATTAAAGGCTCCTATTCAAAGCAATCCTGTTGTCATTGACTTCCAGAGAAGCTGCTACATCACCACTGAAGCCTGCACTTGCTGGCCAAGCAATTAAGCCATCTTTCCAGCAGCATTAGTGTAGCCTACAGCAGCTGGGAAGGCTCTGAACTAGTCAAGGACATCACCTCTGGCCCTTTCCCTGTTCTTTCTTAGCTGCTGTATAAATATGTATATGTTCTGCCATACCTTGAGGTCCCATAGTACTGAGAGCCCCTAATATTAGATTAACATACACCCAGCCAGCTAAAAATCAACATTAGCATTTCCATGGGAAACATACTTCAAAACTTGATGTCATTCTGCATTGCAACTCTTTTCACCTTCTCCCCATTTAATCAGAATTCCTGGGGAAAAAAAAAACTCCAAACAAATAACAAACAAACCAGAATTTAAAAGTCCACTTCAACTTACTGGCCAAAATCTCTAGTCTTTATGAACAGAAGTTTAGCCTGATGCGCTTTTGAGTTTTAATCTGTGGGGTGTTTCAGCTGTCTGCTTGCTTCGTCTTCTCTTGATGACTGTAGAGGTCTTTCCATGGAGAGGAAAGTTCTTACCATTTCCTGGCTCCTGCTGTTCAGCTCCTACCCGGAGAGAATGAAACAGAGAGAAATTCAGCGCAAGAAGCCTCCAATTTGTTCCCCTAGTGCAGCCCTGCGGCTGCAGCCTCAATCAGCTGCACACTAAACACTTTAGTTAATTGGCAACAAATTGGGAGATATGAGCTGATTGCAATAAATATTTTATTAATTTTAAAAAACAAAAGGTTGCATCCCTTCTAGCCCAGTTTGATTGTGCACAGTCACACATATTAATATGTAATTGCCACATCAATTGGCAATCGTGGGCTCAGAAGGAGCTCATTATGAAAAATACTTCTGCTTGTATCCTCAGTAGGTGTCAATCAGCATCGTGCCATTCAGATCAATGGAGCTCGGCTTATTTATAGAGCTAAAGCTCCAGCGATTCACCTGGAAAATAAACCTTACAGTATGTTCTCATACTTAAGCTGGGCAGAGGAAGAACAGATTTTTCTCTGCATTTTTTTATTTACATAAAAATGCAATTCTGTCTATACCTCTATCCCGCCTGTGTGTAGAAACAAGTTAATATGTTTTTTTGCAGTGACCTCCCCAACTAAAATACAAGTATTCAAATACAATGATGTTATTGTTCTCCTCAACCCATGCTTGCCTCCTTGGCTTCAGGAGATATAACTTCAGTCATCAGCCCTGAGTTGCTCTTTCGGGGCCAGGCTCATCTCCATCCCCAGTGGTGCTGCACCCCACACCCACACAGCGCGGGGAATATCTCTGTCGGGGGGGAAGGGAGCCCATGTTATACTCTTTACATCTCTGGTTTTGAGGTTTCAACGATAAAATCAAATGCAGTGCATGACAGAAACGTGTGGCAAAGCAGTGACAAGAAGTAGTTGAATTATTCATGGAGAATAAATTAGCGACGAGCACAACCCCTTCCCAGCTCGGGAAGACTCAGTGAGGTATCTCCAAGCTGGTGGAGCCTTATGTAGATCAAGAGTGGCTCCAGTTAACTCAACAGGCTTCTGCTGTGAGGAAACGTGTCAGGATCAGGCCTGTAACTTGCAGGCAGTCCCTAGAGCTGTCGCTGGTGTTCTGTTAGCAAATGTGGGTTTCATTTTCATCAAAACGTTGCACAGGAAACTGCTGATTTCCACAACATTTTTGATCGGGAAAAGTCAAAATAAAGTGCTTCTGTCTCATTTTGATAAGGAAAAAACATCACATCATCTCCTTAGCTGACTCAATTCAATTCTTTCCTTTTCTCCATGATTATGATGTTCTTGCATTTTAGAAACAAAGAACCACAATAAAATCAAACATTTTATTCTGGTTTTTGTAGCATTCTTGTCCTACGGAAAAGGCAAACAATTTTTCTCTTTGTTTTTTAATTTGAGGGTTTTCTGTAGAACAGATACTCTGACCATTTTGTTGTGTGGATGGGATGAATAATTTTTCAGCCTGTATTTTAATCATAAGTTGTTTACTTTGACTACTTACTAGTTATTCTGGGGGATATTTGAGCTGTCACTGAAGTCATTTTGGCTTTCCTTCTGCTCCTGGAAGAGAGGACAAACTGTTTAAACAGAAAAATAACAAATGATGAACAGCAAGTATAGAAATGTAAATAATTCATAAATCCTTGTTTCTGTTCATCCTGGCGCTCACGCGCGGCACAACCATTCGCAAACAGCTACGCAAACAGAAAGCCGTTTGTGCAGTGATGCTCGCACCCCCTTCTCCCTATTTGCAGACAGCAGCCTGAAGCGGAGCAAATAGCTGCAACCTGTTGTACTGAAAGGGGCAAGATAAGGCACAAATATTTTCCCACCACAAAGAAATGCGATTAGTCCAATCCCATTAGTATTTTCTACGAGAGAGTTCAGCAACACAGTTCAGCTGCTGCATGAGGGCTCAGGACTTGCGATGTGGTGATCTGCCTCTTAAAGTCTCACACCTTAAGGTAATGACCCGAGGCTGAATTCAGCAGCTTTTGTAAAAGACTGGGGGGGTTGAAATCTTTTTTATTAGCAGTCTTTTGTGTGGTTTATTAGCAGAATCTGGGACCCCGGGATACCTGAGCCAGAGGTGTGGTGAGGATGGCGTTGCTGATAAGGGGCTTGACTCATGACAGAACATTTGCTTGAGAGAATGAAAGAAAACAATGAAAAATCCTCAGTTAAGCCGCAGAGGTAAAAAAACATATCCATTGAAGCATTATAATATTTAAGGAGAGAGTGTGTCTAGAACAGCTCCTCAGGGCAGGAGGCTTTGGAGGAGGAGCAGAGCAGGTTGGGGCCATAGACAGCTGTGGCTTCCCACTGTGTGGGGCAGGTGAGGAGGAAGATGGACTCGTGGCAAGGGTCCCTGTAGGACCAGGAGAAGCAGCCAGCTTGTGACAAGGAAGGGCGAATCAACCCAACCATCGTATTCTCCAACACAATGTCTCTGGGACATTAATGTCAGCAACAACAGTAAACATTTCCCAGGGATGCAGGTCTCCATCTCAATTTCCAGAAGAAGTAAATTTATCCAAGAAATAGAGCCAGACATTTCTCTTGGCAACACCTCCATCTTTCCCACGGTGCTTTGGTGCCTCTGAAGCAGAGATAAGTCATTGCACAGCCAACCAGAACACCGGCTGCTCCAGGCTCCCAGGACCTCACACCAGGCTTCTCAGACTCAGTCTCCAGGCACAAAACAGGATCTCCTAATGGTGGTGCCTGTGGGCCACCAAAAATATGCTCCACAGCAGCCTGTGCCAACTGATGGCTACAGGAGGTGTACAGAGCACTGAACCTTTCCTTTAAAGATGCACTTGAATAAATAAATAATGAAGAATAAAGCATTTTAGACTTTTCAGTTTGACATGGGGGCTAGGGGTTTCTCCAACCATATTGCAATCTCCATGTTGTCAACTGAAAAAAAGTTGAGGGTAGTAGCTAGGTGAGAGTGGATAAATTTGAGTAACTCAGTGGATCCAGCTCCTCAGGTGATGATAGATCATTTACCACCAAGTGCAAGTTTACTATTGGCTGCCTTCTGACTCTTTTCTCCCTTAATTTTTCTTTTTTTTTTTTTTTCCAGCAGCACAGTCACTCCCTGTGCTTTTCTTCTCCTAAGCAAAGGACTATTATTTATATAAGGTGAAACAAGAAGGAGAAGAGAAATGGGTGGCAGGAGTGCCAAGACTTTCTCATAGTATGAGCCTAGCTCTCTGCAGTGTTTTATGGTAGGACAGAAAAAAACCAAAACCAAACACATAAATCATGAGCAAACATCCTACTCCACCACTATTCCAGTGAAGGAAGTTTCCAGGGTCAGAGCTGGGTGGATGAGCTTTTCCAGCGGCTCCTGACGTCACCTTACAGAGAGCTGCCAACTCCCCACGCTCTTAAATCCCTCTTTGTGTTTTACCCAGCCTAATTAAGTTGCTTAATTCTATTTAGTGGATACATTGTGGGAGCAAAGCTCTGCTCCAACAATGTTAACGAGCCTGGGTTAGAAGTTAAAACACCCACTAATGTGTTTAAATGAGTTCTTACTGGAGCTTTACAATCAGCTGGAAGATGCTTGGCTTGTACTTTTGGTGGCAGCGGGACGGGACAGGGTCAGCCTCAGGTTAAGGTCCTTCTTCCCACACCTCAACTCTCGCTCTGAGCTCCTCAGATTAATCACAGCCTGCCGAGACCACCTGAAAGAGCTGAAAAGTTCCCACGTACCTCTTGAGCTCTGCTCTTCAGAATAGTTTTGAACGTCAGTGATTTGGGTTTTTCCTTAAACGATTCTTCTTGGAATGTATTTTCATCCCTGGAGGAGAAGGGAGTTTATTGCAGCTGACCTCCCTCATCCCACCAAAAAATATTCTGGGGACCCAGTAGCTCCTTCACCCCCCCAGGATCAATTCGTCGGAGATAATTGATGGTTCCTTCATCAAGTCTTTCTTCTCCCAGTAAATACACTTCCTCATAGCCAGCATTAGCATGGTCAAGTGAACTCTTTGCAATCAATGGCTGAGGTTTAGGAACTTTCACTGAGAAAAAGATTGTGTTAGCAAACTTGGAGGCTTGCTGCTGGGGCAGAATGGGAGCACTGAAAGGAACAGCATTCGGCTTCTTTTGGGCTGTTTTATCCCTATACTTTTTGTGTACTTTGCATAATAATGCAATAGAGTTGACAAAAGATTTATTCCTGGCGCCTGTAAAATGACACAATACAATGAGTTTTAAATGGAGAAGAGGAAAAAAAAAATCAAGAGAAAAGGTAATTATGCGGGCTCTTCTTAAAGCCTGTAAACGTTATGGACAGAAATTCAATTAGTGCAGAGGAAGCTGCAGAAGCATTCAGTTTTTCTTTTTTTTTTTTTTCCTTTTAAGCCTTTTAATGTCCAGGCAATGGGGCATATTTAAAAACTGCCTGTGCCCAAGAATGCAGCACATATAGGCAATATACATCTGCGGGTGTTCTCGCTGTTCTCCTTTATATCCACGCACAGCTGTTCTGCTTTATGATGGAGCACCACGTGCTTAAGTAGAAATATTTTTATAGTTTATTTATAATCTTAAATTGATGGTGCTCAAGCACAGGCTAGAGTGTGTACATATAGTTTATATAAATCAATAATGCTCACAGAGCACATTTTGGTTTGAAGTACATGTTTGGACTGAAAAGAAGTTGTTTATACGAGCATGGAGCACCCAAGCCTTTTACAGCACACCTGGCTTTTTAAGGCCTTAGTGAATTCTCACCCTGAATTGTAACAGTCCCCAGAGTGGACTTCACATGGGTCTTTATCCTCTTGGAAAGTAGTTTTGAGGCTTTACCTTGTTTACCTGCTCACGTACAAAGTGTTATCAGCTCCCACGTGGCCCCTCGGGGAAGTGAAACCTAAGCCTGGAAGCTGAAATTGCTGTGATTTAAAGTGTGTAGCCAGCCACATCTGAGTGGTGGAGCAGACACCTCACCCAGAACCAATGGGAGAGCCCCATCCTTGCTTCAGCAGCCAGGGCCAGGGATTCACTGTGACCACACTGGGTGCACATTCATCACCACATCAAACTTCCCCAGCCCCATCTCGACTGGCTTGCTACTTCTAGAGAGGAGGACACCATAAACCAGAAAGCTGACTTTATTCCTTGTGTCAAGAGTAGGAACTGGCTCGAGCTGAGAAGGGTTTTGCAGAGCTGTAAACATGGTGTTGGCTGACTGGAGGAGCTGCTGTAGACCACATCTTTGCCTGCAGCAGCCTGCAACATGGGCTCGTGTGTTTTCTTGAGGCTTCAGCTTTCTTCTGCAGAGGCACCTTTCCGTGTGATAGGTTGCAAGGAGCCATGGAATAGCTGGCTTGTTGCCTATATGCTTACTTAGCCTTGGCACCTTCTTGAAGGACAGGTCAATGGACTGTGTACATGGTGATTTAGGTGCTGTGGCCATCAGGAGACTTTAGCAAGGCTAATAAAACTCTTGGACATCTCCAGCTTTGCTTTCTGAAGGACAGCGTCACTAGAAACAGGCTTCAGAGTGCACAAACTCCTGGTGCTGTGGCTGTAGGCAGCTAATGCAAACCAAGAGCACCATCTACTGTCGTGCCTTGCAGGATTACCCGTTATTGGCATGTCTGGGGTTCAATAAAGGGGCTGTTATTACAGTCAGATTTCTTGGCTGTTGCACTGAACGTTGTTCAATAGCTTATTAGAGTTTACTGATAAGGAAACCTCACGGAGGAATGGATTTTTCTATTCAGCACTTACTCCACGTGCTAAACTCAGCATTTACCAGGCTATAGCAAGCCCCTCTAATTGCACACGGCAGAATACCACAATAAAGTTAATTTCCAGGGTACGATAGTACACATAATGGACTGTTCATCCCATCAAAAGAATCATAAAACAAAACACCAGCTCGCATTTTTCGGTGCGAGTAACATGCCTGAACAGCAGCAGAAGGAATGTGTTAACCTGTACTACGCCAGCTCTGTGAAAAAGAACTTTTACAAAAATAGTGCATGAATCGCACAGCCCAAGGGCTGGGTCCATCATCACCCTGCTGTGCAGAGTGACCTGCCCTCAGCCTGCGAGCAGAAGCTTTTGCTTGGTGTAGCTGTTCCTCCTCGGGTGTTTTTTTCCACAGATATCTCAATTTCCCAGACAACCCAACCTTTCTCCAGAGCAGAGGAGCAGAACAAAGGCAAGAACAAGTTATGAGGTTGTAGTCCACACTTCTGGCCAGGCAGGCAGGGGGTGCAGGGTAGTACTTAAAGGGGGCTTATAGGGAAGATGGGGAGAGACTTTTTAGCTGGGCAAGGGGCAATGGGTTTAAACTAAAGGAGGGGAGATTCAGACTGGAGAGAAGGAAGAAATGTTTTATACCAAGGGTGGTGAGAGCCTGGCCCAGCCTGCCCAGAGAGGTGGTCGCTGCCCCATCCCTGGCACCATTCCAGGTGAGGTTGGCCAGGGCTCTGAGCACCCTGCTCTAGTTGCAGATGGCCCTGCTCCCTGCAGGGGATTTGGATGAGAGGACCTTGAAAGGTCCCTTCCCACCAAAACCATCCTATGATTCTATGATAATGGTCACCAGGATGGCTGTTCATCTCCACCCTGCCAGCCACCACAACCAAGCCCACCAAGTGGGGTCCCCTATACGCCACCAACACCCAGGGTGCTGCAGGTGACAGCAAGAAGCACTGAAACACTGCCACATGCAACGCGCTGTTTGGGAGCAAAATCTTTCCTCACTTCAATGACTTTTGGTTACTTTTGACCATCATTTTGCTTTCTTGCCCACTTCTTCGCTGGTGTTTAATGGCCAACACAGGCTCTGCAGGGCAGGGGCTTCCTATCATTTTTAGGGGGAAGTTGGTGTTATTTGTTTGTTCTGGTTTGAATTTTTGCTCTGATTTCCTTGCTGTAGTATGCAATTTTAGTTATGGAGTGGGGGGTTGTGTGTTTGTTTACAGTTTGGGTTTTTTTTGTCCTTAAATCCAGATTGGTAGTTTTAATTATTTCTGGTGGCTTGCAGGGGGCTTTTGCAGGCAGGGGGCAGGTCAATGCTGGTGCAGCCCTATCACCCAGCAGAGGATGGATGGGGTGGGTGGGGCAAGATCCTGTTCCATTTAATATCATTATTAATGAGCTGAAACCCCCTGATAACAGCTCTAGCTGGGAGTCCCTGCTGCGGCCACAGGAACAGGAAAAAATCAAAGGAAGAACTTATCCCTTGCTTGGTCATCATTAGACCACATCAGCACCCCATTTTGGGCCACCCAGTAGAAGACAAGGTCCAGGGCAGGCATGAGCCATCGGAGCGCTGGTAAGAGACACTCTGCAGCTGGTAGCAAGTGTTGCCATTTTGATTCAGTAGCATTTTATACCCACTTTGATTTTGTGTAATAAACAGCCAAGGCACACATCAACTGGCCTCATTTTTACAGGGAGACTTTTAAACCCTTCCCTGCCAGATCAAGAAACACAGCGTCTGCAGTCACAGTTATCTGAAATAAACTTGTTTTGATGCGTGCTGTGGCAATGAAGATGGAGGCCAAATCCCAAGTCCGAAGAAATTAATTTGCTTCATTTTCTGATCTTTTCCTTTCCTTTCCCACCTTGCAAATGTCCCAAGTTCCAGCAGTTCAGAAGGCAGCTGTAAGTGCAGAGACCAAGCTGTGACCTTACGTGTCTTCCTCCCAGCCCCATAAATCTCTCTCAAAGAGGTCTCATTTTTCTTGCCCTTAGTCCCACATCCTCCACGGGCACAAAGTGGTGAAGTCCATCATGCAGATGAACACCCCCAACAACTGGGCTGGGTTGGCCAGCTTCATGTGATTTGTACACAGTACCTGCAGCACAATGAGGTGCTCCAGAAAGTAATCACTTTTTAAGAGTTCTTAGAAAACAATTACCAGCAGGAGTGATGAACGCACTTCTAATTATATCCTCACTATCTCACCCCCTCCTAGTCATGAACTACTTTGATAGCAAAGGGCATTCAGGAAAACAATGGTTTCATGCAGTGCTGATTAACTCAACAGAGGGTTTCCACACCTGGTATATTCACAGTGTCTGGGGCAGATGTTGTGCAGAGCTAAGGGTGGAGACCTGGTGGCTGGACTGAGCCCCCCAAAAACATCTCTGGGCTTTGCACACCTACTGTGTCACCACTCGGTGTAGCACTGTCCCTCTCAGGGCTGGTGGTTTGGGCAGTGCAGCATCTGGAGACACATTTTATTGCTTTCACTTGCAGAAGTAGCTCCTGGCAGAGCAACTCACGTACTATGATACAGATGAGACAAATGAGCGTGACCTTTTCAAGTGAACTGCTTACCCACGCTGTATTTTGACTGTAGTTTTTTAAAAGAGAGGTGAAAGACACCTTTCAGCTGTTACCTTCCTGGATAAGAACAGTTAACTGAGGACTGCTGGTGTTTGCAGAGGAAGCCTGATCAAGTACCTGATTTGGAAGATGTGTCTCTGCATCACTCAGCCCTGTAGGTCCCCGAGAGACCTCAAAACCATGCATTTTTTAGAAGAGATCAACACTCCAGCTACTTGTCCCAGCTGTCAATCTGAAAGCAAACAACTCCACAAGCAGCAGCACTGGTGGAACACTTCCCGCCTAGATTCCTTCCAAATTCTCCCAAAGATTTGCATCCATCTCATTTTAATTGGCCTTTGCTGGGCCTGTCCTTCATTGCTTTCCATAGTTCTGCTCGTTTCATCTAAATCTTTTGCATTTCATGAAAACGCTGCGATGCTCAGCTGGTATTGCAAAGGCTGCACCGTGAGCCTGCCTGTCTCCTGTGCAGCTACTGAATCAGCTGCTATTGTCTCAAAGTACTTTTTTTCCTCCTCCCTCTCAAAAGGCTCCGAGAGATGTATAATACCCTCTTTCAAATGGCTCATCATGGATGTATCACCTGAGGATCTATTTCTAACTGATGTTCTCACTGAATAAGCATTATCCTTGATAGAATTTTTCATGCATTGGATTGGAAGCAAACATTGATCAATGCAAGTTAAAATAACACTAAGCTACACAAATGGAGAGCTCTATTTTGTAATTATTTACAATACTTGACTAGAAGCCTGAGATGTTTAAGAAATGCTCTTTTCAAAGTGGGACCTTCTTCAGGTGCCAAACACCAAGTGGCTTTTTACAGGGGTTTTGGTGTTCCCTGGGAACAAGTAGCCCAGTCAGTCTTGGGAGAGGGCATTATTTTTGGGTGCTGGATTGAAGTCACCATTTCTAACCTGCGAGTGCAGAAGAAAGGGCAGCTGCAGTAATTTGACATGATACCCCAACCTTTAAGAAACGCGAGGGCAGAAAACAAATTTAAAATAGGTTAATATCTAGATTGCCAAATGCCAGCAAATAAATTGAGCTTATCCTCAGCTTCTGTAAAGGGCAGAGAGTGAGGCAGGGTGGGATGTGAGCAGAGACCACTGTAGACCGTGGCTCCTTACAATGGTGCTCAGCAATTCCAGCAGCAAACAGAACAGGGATGTCATGATGCTTCCCCACACCAGGGTGGGCTGAGGGTGCCTCAGCAGCACATGCCTGTCAGAATAGCATCTTCACAGCTCGTCCTTAAAACTCCCCGATGACAGCTCTGGGGTGGCTGAGGCTACGACCACAGCTGGTTTGCCATCACTGCATCTGACTCAGTATCATTTTAAAGCTATTAACTAAAATATACTGTAATTGAGACTTCTCCTTTCCTCTGTGGGTTTAATTTTTTGTTTGTTGCCTCATGGCAATCACATAGATTTCTTCATATTCCCGGGAAAAATTCCAGTTCATTAAAACCCCCCTTTCCCCCCCCAATAACCCCATTTTCCTCTCCAAACCCCCCCATTTTCCCCTCCACCCCCCCATTTTCCCCTCCAAAAACCCCATTTTCTCCTCAAATAACCCCAATTTCCCCTCAAAACCCCCCCATTTTTCCACTGAACCCCCCAATTTTCCCTCCAATAACCCCATTTTCCTCTCAAAAAAAACCCAATTCCCCCCCAAAACCCCCCATTTTCCCTCAAAACCCCCCCGATTTCCACTCAACCCCCCCGATTTCCCTCCAAAAAACCCCACATTTTCCCTCAGCCCC
>JAAGNO010024764.1:15426-29219 GCA_033439905.1 Ceryle rudis
TCATTTTCTTTTTTGTAATTAATGTGAGTCACGGAATATTTTATACTTGGAATCACATTATTTGTAGACAGTAGTCAAACGTGTTTGGTTAGCAGCCAGATGCTAAGCATATGCAGCAGAGGAGTGAGATGAAAGGAGGTAGGTAAACAGGGAAGGCACACGCTGATCACGAGACTGACCGACCCCCCCCACCTCACCCTGTGCTGATGTACTTGCTAAAATAGATGACAGTCTGAAAGGTAAAAGAAAGCCAAATTCAGATGGAAACCAGAAGTAATTTGGAGGATAAATTTTTAATTAAAAAAAGCAGTATAGGATAGAAAGTTTAGAAAGATTGCTCCTAAAAGCTTAAGGCTCTGTTTCGCTGCCCTCTATCTTTAGCTTTTTTTTTTATTGATGTGGAATGAGGCAAGAGCTTTTTCTGGGTATGTTGTAGGGAAGCACAATTCATGCTCTAAGCATCTTTCTCATTTCCATCCAATATTACTGCTATGCCCCTTGAAAGGTTGCAAAGAAAATTCAAATTGAGAAGAAAGGGGTTATCTGCTTGCCAAATTATGCATCTCAAGCAAGGAGCACATGGATCCAGAGCTGTAATAGCTTCTAATTATCTTGCAGGGGTAATTTAAATTAGTTCAACTCTTATTTATGAGCATGACATTTATTTCTTTGTGTTGCAGCCACTCTTAAAGACCTTAATGCTGGATCAATATCACTTTGTACCAGGCCAGACCTGCACAACGTGCTGCTCCTCAGAAAGCATTTGTTTTGCAAGCTGGGGCTTTTTACTTGACCCACCTGGAAGCAACGAAGTGAAGGAGATGTTCATGGAAGGTGATATTTGCTTCCCAGCTCACAGCTGCTTTCCTGAGCATAGCTCCTCATGTCCAGCCAGGCACCCAGGCAGCAATGCCACCAACTCACCACAGCACATGTGGCTTTTTGCCTGGATGAAGAGAAACGGGAGAGAGAGGAACGGGAGAGATGCTGGGTATATTGGTGCCAGGGCACGGAGAAAATGAGAAGCTGGAAATCTTGTTGTACATAAACTAAAATAATCCCACTACTACACAGTCATTGCAAATTCACAACATATATCTACATGACAACAAACATGTTTCGAGTCCTTTCTTTCCCTTTATCTTGCTGTTTCAATAATCCAGCCTAGTAGATACAATCAGCCAAGCAGCATCTGTGTGGTGCTCTCCAGATCTTCTCTCTGGAGTGCTGATGGCAGGTGAATGGGCTGCTTTGCATCACATCTGCCTGCGGTTTGAAAAGTTTAAGCTTTTGATTTGCTTTGTGTAGCCACAAATGGATGAGTTCAGTAAAATAAATTACTTCCATACCATCACGTGATACAGCCACTGCATCTCAGCAGAGGCCAGAGGAAAGCATAAGTAATGGTTATGGGAGGAGAATAGGCTGCAATCTAGTTGCCCCTAAGGGGCATGGGGAAACTGGAAGCTGCTACACATGAAAGAGATCAAGAGGAATTTCTCTGATGACAGATGCCCCTGCAAGATGCCACAGTCAGAAGTCTCTGAGATTTGGTGCAGCGCTACTGCCCTTAGCTGTAGTTTTAACCACTGATATCTATACAGGCCGAGATTAAGTCTGAGGTCTACCCACTTTGAAACAAAGAAGGGCTGGAGTTCCATCCACTCTCCACTCATTTTTATAGGATGCAAAACTAGGCAAATACAGATATCACTATTCATCTTTTTTTTTTTTCCTGTGTCATTTGTGTCTGATGCCTTTACAGTGAGATATCCACGCACACAAAATGTTTTGGTTTAGATCTATGCTAAGGGGACTCCATCAGCTCTAGCATGGTCAGGTCAGCAGTGAACTCAGAGCGTTTTGTAGCAGACACTCAATTCAAGGCCATTGCTGTTGGTGGAAACATACTTGAGACTGAATGGAAAGAATATGCTCAACCCACCTGGATGAGGGTTTCACAAACAGTGCTGGGGATGGAAGTGATGCAGCACCCAGCAGCTCCAGCACAGGGGCACTTAGTGCTGCTGATACTGGCTTCAGTTTTGTAAATGGGCAGACGAGTTCTCGAATGTCAGGCTGGACCGGACTCCAAACAGCACTAGACCTGGAGGCAAGTAGAGAGGGAGGAATAAGGCAGTTATCTTTTTTTTAAAAAAAAGGATGAAATAAGAAATAAAAGTGTTATCATACTGCTTTCATGTACCTATAGATAACAAGTAACATTAAAAATCCAGAATCTTCACAAACTCAGAGACTGATATTATCTGCCCTGGTCCTCTCTCCCAGTGCTAATTCCAGTTACACTGACTGAAGTTTCTCTGCAATTACACATCTATGCTGGTCTGGAGGAAGGGAACTAGTTCTTCTGAAACCTTGGGGTAGATAAATCAAATGAAAGGCACAAAAGCAGTGCTTGAGCTTGATCTGACTTTAACAGATAAAAATCAGAGCAGCTTCAGCCAAGCTGGGAGCAATGCACTGAAATCAGATTTGTGAGTCCAGAAAGCGTCCCTGGAGAATATTTCACAACACCCCTGGTGCTACTCCCCAGCAATAGCCTCAAAAGCACCACCATACGGTCCTTCCCGGGGTGGGCAGAGATATTAGACACCCAATGTGGTTAGCTAAGGCTGACTGTCTGGTCTGAATATTTCCCCCTCATTCAGTGGCCTCAGAGCACAGCAGATACAACACATGATTAGGCATGAGAAGCTGAACTTCAGAGATGAACAAGCTTGTTGATAGAGGACAAGCTGGCATTATATTTTAATGATACTAGAAATTAGCATATCAAAATCTTGTTCTTTCGTTCCATCGCCCGTATTTCTGGAGAGGGAGGAAGGAGCTGCAAAACAGAGGGCTCTTTTTGCATTGTAACATATGTTTGTGGCTCTGCTTGGCTGGTTGAAGTTCATCAGAAATCTTTATTTGAATCCCTAAGCAGCCGCAGCAGCAGAACGGTTCACAGGGACCTGTGGAAGGGCTTTAAGTCTAAGGATGCAAACTTAACACAAGGTCTCTCCTTTCCCTTTTAATTGTGAGGTATATACAACAGAGGTCACTCACTGTCAAGATGAAAAAAAAAAAAAAAAATATCAGCAATTCCTCCTCAACATTACTGCTGAAACACCCAAGGCATGTTTCACTGCGGCCGTTTCAGGAGAGGAGCAATCTCTGCACTTTAACTTGTGACATAAAGCAAAAGCTGCTTGCTGGAAATGAACCACAGCTGCCAGCAAATATTTCTGTAACTATCACCTTTGTTTTCAAATCCCATATGGCATTAATTATTTGCCCATTAAAATGACAGGTACAGAAGCAAAGGAGCCCTGATGAGGATTTGCTCTGTCTTATGATTCCAGATGGTTTTTCAGCTCAAGGTAAGATGTAAAGGACAGGCAGAAAGAGAAAAACTCTTGTGTTTGTGACTTCTGCCTGCAAGAGCCTGAAGAGAGGGGATGAGTGGGCAGGTAGGGAAGTTGTTGGTCCCATTAACTAATCTGTCAAAACTACCGCTTATTACACATTTTTTTTCTTCACCCTCTCACCTACTCAACACACAGATATGACTGATACAAGCTCATGTCTCACCAGCTTAACCTTGACATCCTGCAAGTAATTTTAAAAAGTGGTTAGAGTCAAGATGGGGCCTTAAATTTATTTTTAGCTTATCTATTTAAAAGAAAACAACTGTGAATTCATTGTGTTCTCAGGAAAGAAAGCTATTTGTTTCCCGTGTTAGGTTTCTCAGAACTTCACTCCAGCTGTATCCTAACGATATTTTGTTATAAGAAATGGACACTTCAAAACTCAAGACAGAGTCATTGTTTGAGCTAAAGTCCAGCAGTTATCACTACTGAAAAGGAATTACTTCCATCCACTTTCAGAGGGAATAGATACGCCTGACCCAGTAGCATATTATGATATATGCATTGTGTGCCCAGTTGCTCCTTAACTAAAGGTAGCCTGTGATGTTTTGTTCCTGTTTATTTAGAGGAATGCCTAAAGACAGACATTAAGAAACCAACCACTCAACATCTGAATGTCTGTTGAGTTGCAGTGTAACGCTGGGACCCACTGCTGCCTAGAGAATGAGGCACAAGTTTTGCAGAGAGGTATGAAACATGTACTAGAAAAACAAACATTAATATACACAAATTACAAACAAAAAGTGCTACCTGCAAACCACGTATATGTCTCTTTCCACCATATTTACAAAGTCAAAAGGATACAAAAATATTTTGTTGTTGGATTCCAACCTAGCCCTGTTTACAAAGAATTTGCTAAGCTTATTTACCACTGGATGCTTTAGCTTGCTTCTGACCCAGCTGGGGTGTCTGGGGCTTGCACTTTGAAGCATTAATATTGCTCTCTGATATGCTGATGGGGTTGCAAAAAAAAAATGTTCCGGTGAAGGCTAACTGCTGTCTGCTCAGAATTTAAACGTGGGAATCAAATGCACAGTGGGATGCACCAGCCATAAGAACTGTAGACAAATCTTCGAGGTCTTCCTTTAGACATGCTGGGAACATTTTTCCACTCAGCCTTGAAAGAGTCAGGATTGTTCCAAGTCATCCAAGTAAAGCTAAATTGTTGATCAGCACCCAGAGCAGACCTGCCTGGTTGAGGTTGTGAAAGAAAAATGGCTTTATTAGGGCCTGTCAAAGCATAAAGCTGATCCCATGCTGAAGACACTTCTTCACTGTCTGTGATAAAGAGCCTCTGTGTAACAGCAGGTTCAACCCAGCAGTGAAATAAAGGGGCAGCAGAGCCTGTCTGGGGTGCATGCTGCTGTTGATGCTGGTTTACACTGGATGTGTCCTCTCCAGGGAGCCCCTGTGGGGGGCATGGCAGTGTCATCTCTCAAAGCAGCTGCTCAGCTGGGGGTTTATGCTTCTGTGGACTCCTACAGCATGAATTTTCCCTTTGTACATTAACACCAAGTCTTACTGACTCACTCGAGTACAGCATCTCCAGGCCACTTCAGCATACAGGAGGGGTCCACCCCCTGAGCCATCCTCCACCTGTCTCCAGGTGGATCACAGAGAACAACTCCAGGATTCAACTGAGGCGTACTTGAGAGCAGAGCCAGCACTATATCAGACTCTTCGGAATAAAGGAGTCTGTGTAAGCCAGGAACTTCACTTCAGAGGGAAAATGTGTGGAAAAAAAACCCTGGAAACACCTCTGCCCTTCAGAGAGCAAGCTGCACTTCCCAGAAATGCTTCTCTTTCCTTCCATAAATTCCTCCCCCAAGTAACTTTTCTGCAATTAAATGAAACATTTCAGGGCATGGGCAAGCACTGCCCTAGAAACACATCAACTTCTGCTACTCTTCCAATTCATCAAGAGAAATTTTAAAGAGCACAAAGTTAGGGTTGAGAGAAATGTAAACATAACCATCAAGGACTTGCCTTGCTTCTACTGGTCACCAAGCCTGGATAAGATAAGGTGAGAGCTCATGCTTGTTCTTGTCTACCTTTGTGTTTGGATGGTGTCCAAGCAAAGGACATCAGAGATGTAGGCTTCTTATCAGAGCAGAAATATAGTTCAGAGCATCCTCAGCCCAGTTCTGCGAAACTGAGGCAGAACATTTCTGCTCAGTGTCAGGCGTCCAACAAGCAAACTGCGTGATGTGAATCTATCAAACCAAATACAGAGTTTCAAAATCTGGTCACTGAAAAGTAACTGTGTCAAATCCTGTGCTCTTGGCTCTTCAGCAGAATACTCTCTGGTTTTAGCAGGGAGGAAACATTCAGCCTGGTACTTCAGGACCCAGGATGGACAGCCACAGACAGCTGTCTGTTATCACCATCTCTTCTTCAAAGCAGACAGAAGAGAGACAGCTCTAGACCAGATAATCCTAATAGTCATGTTAGCATGGCACAGAGCCCAGGGTAATATGCCAAGCCTCTCAGTTTAGCCCTACATTGTTTATATGTGTTTATAATCTTTAAGTCATAGCTCTCTCCCATACTAAAGGATCCCAAACAGATGCAACAATGAACTGAAATTCAAGACAAACAGATTGGGAGGCAGAGAGAGCAGAAATAGTACTGGTGAATCACAAATACAGAAACAAAATAAATGAATCAGTCCTAAATAGTGTAATTAATGAAGGTTAATTTATTTACCATCCTGGCTAACCTGAACCTCTTTGAACTTGTCTAAATTAATGCAAAATGAACAAAACACAAAAAGGGCAGCGGTAATTGTAAAGCCTGAGTAGATAGATTTTCCAGAATCTTCTTTTTCTGCTACATAAAAAGCATCCCACATTCATCAGTACATCAGGGTGGTCAAGGTGCACAGCCACACTCACATGCTAATTGGCAGCAGCATAATTAAAAGGATGTTAATGGATTAACTCTGAGCTAGACATAGATCTTTTTTCTCTTCCTTTTAACATGAAAGGCATCAGAGATGGTCACCAAGACCAGCCCTGCCCACAGATAAAATGATGCCTCCAGCTTACCCAAGGCAGTCTGCCAGGAGAAAGACTTCAGCACTCCCAGCAAATCGAGCCTGGGTCACCTACAGCCTGAGAAAGTTGTTTACTGAGCCTAGCTACAAAGTCCACTGTAACATACTACTACTATCCTACGACTGTACCTACCCCCAGCTAGACCATTAAAGTCAGCATGTGGATTAACAAAAAAAAAAAATCTATTGCACTTGCTGACTGGAAGCAGTGGTAAATGCAGAAGTGTCGTACACATCAGTCCTCTCCAAGGCACTCAATTCCCCCCACCCACACTGATGACTTCTGAAACAGTCACAAAATTGTTCCTTAATTCTCAAAGCTTGAGAGATAAAGGAATTTCATGGTTCACCAGGATGAAGGTGATGTGAGCCCTGCATTTCAGGCTGTCACCAGGAGTGCTGGGGCGGGGGCAGCTGCCCCATTCACTGCCACCACTCCCTCCAATGTCCTACATGTGGTCATGAAGGAAAAATCAAAGTTTTGTTCTTTCTCTTACACCATTAAACCACTTCAACATGTGCCAGGTAAATTCAAGATGCCCACAAAGTAATTTCTGCTTTTCCATTTGGGGGCTTCACTAGGTTCTCCCCTTCCATTTTGGCTCCATGGTATGCAAGTTGTAAGACTGCCTTAAACAGGAAAAGAACTGCCTCAGAGATTGTTTGATGTTGCTGGTTTCCAAGTGTGTTTGGCCTATCCTGACAGCAACCTTTTGATGCCCCTTAGAACTCCACTCCATACTCAGCAGCTTCCCCAGGAAGTACTTTTGCCTCCCATCAGGAAGTGGCCTTCACTGAAAAAAAAATGAAATAATAAACACATCTTGAAATGTGGCGTTTCAAAGAAATCTAAAGGGGGAGTAAAAAAGTAGAATCTGAGATTATACAGCAGAAGTACACTCATGAAGTCATTAAATTTCTTTTTTTATTTATTTTAAGAGACCTTTTGTAGGTGATATTTCATTTCTAAAGGCTGTCACTTAAGCAGCCTATGGGAAATGGCAGGAAAGCATGTCAAAGTGTTCCATTTCAGATGGACATGTGTATTTTTCATTAATTCTTTCCCTGACAATGCTGCAGATGTTAAGGAATTCCTTCCTCTTTCAAAAGAAAAAACCTGACACTTAGGACTGTATTTTTCCAGTTTTAGAGAGATAAGTGCAGCTTTTGGAAGTGAAAAGAGCGTCCCACTCTGTCCAAGCAGACCTGGGAGCTCTGATGCATCACTGGAGAAAACAGCAGAGCAATTGTGGGAGGTTTTAAAGGTCACAGCATAACTGAACTGTAATTGACTTTCACACATTGATCCATTATTATTACTGTTTGTTTAGAAATCAAAGGCTATTTGATTTGAAGTTATTTCACTGCTTTCAGAGGCTGGAAACCCTGTTTGACTCCACTAAATTTGGTTATGCCACCAAAACAAAACACTTCTGAGAAGCTTTTCTTCCAGCACTTTTCTTCCCCTAACTCCAGGCATAACTTTTCCAGACCCAGCAGCCTGTGGAGACTTTTCTTAGCTCTAGAGCAACTTCTCAGCTTTGGCCAAGATTTCCTTCCAGCTTCCAAATGTAGAAGTCAGCCCTGGTTGTGAGTTCTGGATATGATCAACAAGATTCTTCACAAGTAGCTGCCCAGTGAAAACATCAATCATTTCCTCATGTGGTTACTAGAGGTAAAGCACTTCCTTCCAGTCCTTCTGTGATCAGTTATATTGACCCATGAGCCATGGGTTGTGGCAGTAGATCCCAAGTTTCCATCAAAAGAATGGAAACTTTCACATTTTATTTCCACAAGTCCAGATGACTATTGCTGTCATCTGGAAAGACCAAACACACCACAGTCCAAGTGCTCAAGTGGGTTAGGGAGAAATTATTTCCAATTGCTTATTCATTGACTATTGCAGAAGAAAGCCCCAGATATTTCATTTGGTGAACATCATTTAATCCTTTTGATTTTTTTTCTTCAATTACCGGGTAAATAAGAAAACCATTTAAAAATTGTGTATAGCTCTATTAGGAATTTGCAGAGCTCCTTGGAATAGAATTGTGATTGTTAGTTCCAATTTTCAGCCCAAGGTTGACAATGCCTTCTTAACCTTAATCATACAAGAAATCCATTCAGTTTGCTAGACCCACAGGGGCTGGAGTCCTTAGGAGGTTAAGTTCTCATAACAAAAGTTATGGTGATAAACTTCAATTTCCTTTTTTAAAAGCCATGACTTTCATATTTGCACGTGTCTCCACTTGGGACTTGAAGAAAAAGGTCAAATGCTGCAGAAGAAAAGCCATGTTTGACAGTTCTGAGACCTTCCTTTAAAAAAATAGCCAGGTATTGAGCACAACTGGCACTAGCACGTATTAGTCCCCAGCACAGAGACTGGTGGGGTTTGTTTGATTCTGCACAGTAGCTTAGCACAAAAAGGTCCCGGACCTGAGGCACAGCAATCATATAAATAATATAAATAATTTAGGCATTTACCATATGGGACCAAACCCAAAGCTAGCTAGAGGTAGACAAGTTGTTCTGCTGTGGAAGATGGAAACATGCCAGCCTGTACTGAGGAAATGGCCCAAGATCTGATCATCTTTGTGGGAACCAGATGGTGGCTTATAATTTCTTTTTTTTTCTTTTTAATTTTCATTCAATTCCTCAGACTTGTGAGGGGAAAAAGAAGACAAGTGATGTGTTGCTGCACGTGACCTACCAACCTTCTGCATTTTCCTATCTTTGTGGAGTATGACTTGGAAAGAAACAGCATTATGGACTAACCAAAGTGCTTCATACCCTCAGATATGAATAGATAGTCCTGTCATTGGGTAGAGGCCTTTCCATCTTCTGTTCCACTGAAGCCAACACAGGACCTGGCTGGTTGACTCCAACTGTGGGTAAAGTCTAAGTTTCCTACACTTCCATCCTGTGCCCCACTTCATTGGAAGCCACAAGGAAACTGCTAACAAACATGTGATCCCATTGGCTCTCCCACAGGTTGCTCCACCCAAACTTCTACTGCCACTCTACAAGTGGAAAGATAAACTACCACTCTACATGACTCCCGTCTTTTTATTTAAAAGGAGTTATACATCAGTTGAAATGTTGAAGAGCAGTAACTCCACAAAGTGCAACGCAGAGGCCAAGAAGCTATTTAAGACCATCCCAGTACCTTCACCTTCTAGAGAAAATTAATAAGCTACTAATCAGGCAGCAGCACATAGCAGTGACTTTACAGAAGAGAAAAACTTAGCAGCAGCTCTCCCTTCTCTGCCAGGCAGAAGTTCCCCTGGAGAGCTTGCCTGCTAGATGAATGGCAGGAGCCTTGGTAGAGCAGCTGCCAGGTCACCAACAGTCCCAGCATGAGTGATTTGGGCCTTCCTCTCTCCATATGTGTATAGGCAGCTCTGTGTGTGTGCATATACACAGACACCTTTATAAAATCTCACCAGTGTTGTGGGACACAGGTTTTCAAGCACTGCGTTCGACAGTTCTGCAGTAAAATGAAGAGCCAGTTGCACTTGACCCAGCTAAGGCTTGCCAAGTGATTGTCACCTAAGTGGGTGCTGGGGAAGCACAATGGTCCCTGTGCAGATGCCATCATTCCTGGACAATCTTAAACCAGAAAGAGCAGCCAACATAGGTAGAGCAGTCAGAAGTTACACCAACGACAACCCACACAGTCAGCCATCAAAACCAGTGATCCTGACAACACTAACACCACCCCCCACCTTCCTGTTAAGGACTGTATCCAGTTTTGGGTTCCACAATTTGAGACTAGGCTCTACTGGAGAGTCCAACAGAGCTACAAGGATGATTAAGAGACTTGAACATCTCCCCTATGAAGAAAGACTGAGGGAACTGGGGCTGTTTAAGTCTTGAGAAAGCTGAGTGGGGAGCTTATTAATATCTATAAATGTCTGAGGGGTGGGTGTCAAATGGAAGGGGCCAATCTCTTTTCTGTAGTTCCCAGTAATAGGACAAGAAACAATGGGTATAAACTTGAGCATAGAAGGTTCCACCTCAACATGAGGAAAAACTTCACTGTGAGGGTTCCAGAGCCTGGCCCAGGCTGCCCAGAGAGGCTGTGGAGTCTCCTGCTCTGGAGACTTTCCAGCCCCACCTGGATCTGCTGCTGTGTGGGCTGCCCTGGGTGACCCTGCTCTGGCAGGAGGGTTGGACTCGATCTCCAGAAGCACCTTCCAACCCCCACCATTCTATGATTCTATGAACTAGCCAATCCTCCAAACCACTTGTTTCATTGCTGGGCTGGGGGTAGCCCCTTCCATCCATCTCCCCTCAGCTGAGGGCTGCAGGCAGCAGAGCCAATATCCACATTAGCACCCCCAGCACCTATTGCCAACTGCAGAGAGGTTTGCCGGGTGGCAAAAGCACCGTGGGAGCTGCTTATTCAAAGGCTGGGAATGGCATCAATAAATTGAGACCGAGCCTGTCTGCTTTCAGGGTAGCTCAGCAGAGTCAGTGATGAAACCTCTGATACTGTTTCTAATTGCAGCCTTTACCCCTGGGAGCCACAGTCTTTATTAATGCAATTATGATGTAGCCAAAGGCAGCAAATGCTTCTGCTGACCTTAGTAGGGGAACAGAGGCCTTTAGTCACCACAGGAAATTGCTTCCTCCCCCGGCAAATGGCACATAACCCAGTATGTTACCCTTCCTGCAGATGCACCATCTTGTCATTTGACCAGAGAATATGGAAATTGCTGTTTGATGCCACCTCCCTCACCCTTGCAATCAGAAAGAAAAATTCAGTGATTTTGCAACTTAATCTTTTGATAAAGGGAAAAAAAATCAACAAAAAAACCTTAATTATCTTAGAAGTACACTCCTAGATCTCAGTTTACAAAAAGGTAGTAATAACCACCCTTTAAGAGTCCTAATTACAACTATTTTGAGTTCTGATTTAATTGTAAGTTGATGCTTCAGTTCAGTTAGCCTAAAGGCATTCAATATGGAGACCTGCTCTCAAAAAATGTATTTCCATAAACTGAAATTCTGTATCATGGCAAGAAGTTGCTGTTAACAATAGCAGGGTGTTTGAGGAAACATCTTAATTGGAGAATCAGACTTGTGACCACATGCTACAGACTTATAACCAAAGCAGGTTCTGACCTCAGAGCGTCATTAGCTCTTAGTCAAAAGAGCTTTCCATAAATGCTTTGTAAATACAAATCTGAAAGAGGATTAGCAATTGTGCTTGCATTTTAAAGAACAAAAATACCCCTCTTCTTCAGACCTTAGTCCCACCACTTATCCCCAGTAACTCTAAAATTGCATTGATTACCACCAAGCTTTGAGTTTCCTCATGTGATAGATACAGAAAGAAGTAAAGTACATCCCAGGACTGGATTTGACTTCTCATGGCAGACAGGGAGCAGAAAAGTCAGAACTGCTACTTTACATAAAAAAAAAGATACCAACACCTGGAGGAGCTGGATGACTTTGGCCAAGGTCATTCAAGAAATTGTCCACTCAATTATAGAATATCCCGGTAGTATTGGACCTACCTCTTCTGCTGATGGCTGTAGTGTGCCAGCCATGGGGTCTTAGGGTGGACTTCACTACAGAAGAAAGCAAAGCCTCCATCACTTTTCATCCCTGAAGACCTTGTTGGGGTCTTCTAAGTCATGGCAGCTTGCAAGACCTTTGAAAACAAAGTAGCTGCAAAAGGGGAAAGAAGACCTATGAAGTCATTTTGCAACAGAGAGGACTGAGAATTAAGAACACTAAACGAAGTCATTCAGAGGCATGGAAGGCAAGTCAGGCAGGTTGCTTGCACCTACCCTGAGGACACTTTGCCTCGGTACAGCCAGTAGCTCCTGAGACAACACCCTGTGGAACCACATGCCACCAGCTAAAAGCCCAGACAACTTGCGTCCCCCTCAGAGTATGAGGGAAATAAGATATGGACAGATGCTTTTAGCCTAAGGGCCAGGGTTTTAAAAGACATTATAATCCTTTAGTCAACCTTAAAGGCTTCTGTGGACCTCATTATCTTAAAACAATTATGCCTTAGAAATTCATCCAAGGTTGCACAGAAACTGACAGCTCCTTACAGCCCCAGACCACTGAGCTGCTGTTTCTTAGTACAATCACAAACATCCATTAATGAGCAAAGGGGGATTTGCATGAATTTTTACCATGCTGCTCACAGCTCATGATAGCTTCCCATTCTGCATGATGCTGTAGTTTAGTCTCCTACTGTTAAGCATGAAAAACTGCCATAAAGCAACAGCTGGTGCTGGCAATATCTGCTCAGTACCGACCACCACCCAGCATGTACTAGTACAGAATATTGATGAAACTCAAGTCTCATTACAATGTAGCACAATATGTTCCTTGCCTATAGATCGCCTTTATTCAGAGTTTTCTCCTTAGGAAAAAAAAAAACCTGAGATGCAAAATGAGGATCAAGGTCAGGTCAAGGTACAAAAAGCACTTAAGGTTTTGGGAGAGCCCCATGGGTCTCACTTGGCTCTAGGAAGAAGCGTTTCCAACTGCAGAAGTTCTAATTCTAAGTGAGCCTAAAGTTGGGGAACATCAGGTCTTGATCCCTCTCTACTTAAGAGCACGTTGCAATACAATCTGATGTCACAGGTCCTGAAGACAAAGGCAAATTGACCACTCCAGACCAGCAAGGGTTTCCATGCACAGCAAATTCTGTTCTCTCTCGAGATCAAAACAAAAATCCTTGTTTACCAAATGCAGTTTTTCATTTTGATGCCTTTTTCATCTTCAAAGCTGGAAATGAAAAAATGTCCTGAGCTGGATTGATCCATAAATAAAAACATAAGTGTAAATGATAAGAATGTTATTGGAGAAATTTTGGAGTGGTTTTACTCCCAGAAATTTAGTGAACTTAAATCTATGCATTATTGATTCATTCTTTGATAGTGATCCAAGTTACACAAGATCCACATTATTAACTTGTATAACTGATAAGAAACACTATGAATTCCCACATTCATCCCCTCAATCAAAGAAATGTGAAAAAAGAGCAAAAGCAGCATTTTGAATACTCTGGTGATCAGCAAGTCAGGAGAAGATGCTCTATAAAGCGGGGATAGATGGGGAAGTCGGTGGCAGGGGAACAGGCACATTACAACCCGCCAGCGCCCACGCACAGCACTGGCTCCTGGCTGCTCACAGGGACCACAGCAGCCAAACAACCCTCCCTGCCAGGAAGGACGGAAGGACGGAAGGACGGAAGGACGGAAGGACGGAAGGACGGAAGAACGGCAAGACGGCAGGACGGGACGACGGTCGCCCGCGCAGAAGCCACGACGGCAGTTCTG